>PVKM010004637.1:0-51349 GCA_004027735.1 Carollia perspicillata
GTTTAGCCAACAATTTAGAAAGACCTCTTCTCCTCGCCATGCAAATGAAATAACTGGTCCTTTCAAAAGACTGTTTGTGAAAAATTCAGTATTTTCCTGGCTGGTGTAGCTCAGTGGGTTGAGTGCAGACCTGCAAACCAAGGGGTTGCTGGTTCAATTCTCAGTCAGGGCACATGCCTGGGTTGTGGGCCAGGCCCTCAGTATGGGGTGTGCAAAAGGCAACTACACATTGATATTTCTTTCCCTCTCTTTCTCCTTCCCTTCCCCTCACTCTAAAAATGAAATAAATAAAATCTTTAAAAAAGAGAAAAAGAAAAATTCAGGATTCTAAGAGACAAAGAACAGACCAAAGGGTCCTTGAAAAGTCTCCCTAATTTCAGTTCAAAATAACATTTAGAAATATTCAGCTATTATCCACAGTGATTTCTCTGTGGCTGAGGCCTCTTTTCCTAAACATTTTGTTTTCTCACCAAAATGGGATCATCACTGACCTGACACATATAACCTTGAACATTTGTCCAATTTGTTCCTTAAGAAAAATCCTTAGACTTGGAATTGCTGAGTAGGATGATAAGCACATATTTAAGGCTTTTGATACACACTGCTAAATGACTCACCAGAAAAACTGTACCAGGTTCATTGGCACCAGTGTGCCTGAGAGCGCCTACCTCTCAGCCTCCTCATCTGGCTACGTGGAAACAACCTGGGTCATCTCAACACATTTTAGCAGTAGAACAAGTATTCGTCCACTTCCATAAGAAAATAACACAATGGGGAACTCCTGATAACTATTCCAGATATTTCAGATTTATCACAAGAGGCACTAACGTGTTGTAATCATTCAATGGTGTATTACTTAATCTGAGAGGAAAGGCAAGACAGTTTAAGTGGTTCAATTCAATGAGTCTGGCTTCCACAGGCCCGAGTGTGAACTCTGACTCAGCTTGGAATCACAGCTTCAAACCAGTCCCCAGCTGGCTAATATGAGCACGCCACTGAACATCTCTCAGCCCCAGTTTCTACAGGTAAAGTGGAGAATATCATACCTGCCACATGGAGAAATTACCAGGTAATATATATTAAACACATAGCAAGTTCTCAGCAAACTATAGCTTTAGAGGGCATTCACAAAATCTAATCAAATTATGATAACATAATTAAGCCATTCTTCAGTAGACTTTCTCTAATTGATTCGATTTGCATTAATACTTCTTAGACATTTTACCTAAAGGTGACATTATTTTAGAAACCAACTTAACTTATTGAAATGAACTTATTATTTCCAATTTAAAATAAAAAAGACTGAATTAAATCAACAAATGCATTCAATATCATTTTTCTGCTAAATAAAAATATTTCAATTAAGAAACTTTTATAGGAGTTGTAAGCAGTTTATATTGATCGCTATAAAGTCAGAATCAGCAAATTGAAATGTTACCAGTGGGAAACAAGTTCTTATGGTGTCTCGAAGAAAATAATTTACTGAGACTGCATTGGAGGGTGGTTTTCCATGGTAAACTCTATGGATGGTGTAAAATTAAGAGGGTTCCTCTCCTGACTTCCCAATGTCCCATCCCCGTCTGTCTCACCATTGAAAAAGTCCAGTCTTGTCTCCAGTAGGGCCAGTGCAAAGGCCACTGCCCAGAGTTTATGCCTCATGTTACAGTACAGTCCAACCCATCTTGGCTAGCCAAGAGTGTGTGTGTTCCAGCTGCAGTCCATTGCTGCGCCCCGTCCCAGGAGCCTGCATGCAGAGTGGGGGGGCCCATGGGCCATGTGGCTTCCAGGACCACATGGTGTGAGTGCACAGTGAAAGGGCAGGTAATGAACAAGAGAGAAAGAGAGACGGCCAGGGGGTGCTTCTTTGTTTGCCTCGGATTATATTAGTTTGGGCTTGGAAAAGACCAGAAGCTTTTTCAAATTGGCCAATGGACTTCCCAAGTTTTTGTGGTCTTTGGATGTGTTTACACTCCTTAGTTAGACTGACAGTTCTCTTTGGCCCAGCACGGCTCCCCACCCCTCCCCACAATTTGGTATGAGGGGGAAGAAGTGTTAATCCTCCTGGTTGAGCAATGCTGTGGTCCCCTGGGGTGTGAAGCTGTAGCTTCCTGGCTAAGCAAGCAGGCTCATGCCCTCCAGTTTATTAATCTCTATGTCGAGTTCCCTTTGCTCTATTTCATTTATTAATAATTAGCAAATGGCAATGGTAACAGAAACATCTTCAAAACCTCATTAAAATGTCTTCTTGGCTCTTTATTTGGCCACAAGCACGTGCATCCCCTCTTCGTTGCCACACTGTCTCTCTCACAGTTGTGGCAGCCTTCCACCAGCTGTGGGATAGTTTCACAACGTCTGTATTTCCAACAGATACACAGACTTTTCTTTGTCCTTTTTTGCATTTATCAATAGGATTCTCAAATAAATGAAGCTTTCCTATTTTTCCAGCAGTGGCTTTGATGGACCCCTTATCTGACTCACACACCCCTTAACTGACTCAGTAAGGGGGGAAAAATGCATTGACAGGGTGATTTTTGAGGCTAGAATGATTTCCTTTCAAGTGTACTAAACATAATACAACTGTCGCAAAAGAAACAGGGCCAAAATGGAGTGATTTGCCCCATGACAGCAAACCAAGACTTAATGTAGTTTTAACCTATCCCAGAAATGTGAGGTGCAGCAATCTGAAATTCCCTGATTAGCACTAGTAAAGTAATCTGCATGATAAAACCTGTGGCTCCCTTCTTCCCCTACCCCCCCAAAAAAAAAGATGTCCTGGTCTAAAATAATCCTGTCTTTTCTTTTGGTAGTAAGTCCCTTCTACCAAAGGAACTTTGGTAGAAGCAGAGCCACACCCTTCTTCCCATAAAACCTTCCATTTGCCAGAAGGGACGCTGTACGACTCATGAAGTGCCTAATAAAGCCAATTGGATCTTCAAATTTACTCAGTTGAATTTTGTTTCCTAACAGAATTTAAAATTAAAAATTTGTGTTTCCCTCAGGCGCTCTCTTTTTAAAGATGTGACATTATCTATGACATTTTATTGCCATTATTTTTATTAATAGGATAATAGCATGCCTTTCTCCCTAAGGTTTTCTAGCCCTCAGTTCATCCACCTCACATCTTAAAAATCCTTCCTGCTAACTAGTTATTTCCCTCAACCCAAGTCTTCATCTTCTAAATCCTTCCTTATCTCTATTTGTTCATCATACAAAAGGTTAACAGTGAAATTATAACATGCCTTAAGAATTTGATGACTGCTATTTACTTTTAATTTTTGACCTGTTATATTCTTCCTTCTAAATTCTGCAGATCCTTTTGCTACTTCTGTTTCAAGACTATCTCCATGAACTGTGATTACAATCTGAAAAAGATGTTTTAGAGAATTCAGTTATGTCCTTTACTGATTTCCAGAAAAGTCACAAAATTTTCAAGCCAAAGGATAATTGTTCTACCTGACAATACTACACACAAGTCTAGTGTCCGTCTGGCTGAATGTTTTTCCTCGTTAGAGTTCCAACAGGTTAAGAAATGACTAGTCTCTGGCAAGAGGTTCTTTAGGACATATATCGGTTGTTTTGTTTATAAACATATTGGCTCTGCAGGGCTACAAAGATTAAAAAATCTTTTCCTCCATCAGCTGAACCAAGGTAGCTTGTTTACAAGGTAGCTTGTAAACAAGCAAGAAGCTGTTTGCTAATTTGATGAAAGATGCTGGTTTACACTAGTTGTGACTTCCAACTACAAATCCGGCAAATTCATTTTGTGGGAAAATTGGTGCAGGACTACCTGATACTTAAGAGATTCAAGAAAAGAGAGCACCAGGGCCTCAACACAGGGCCCTAGTGTTGGGACGCCACCTCGTGGCAGGGAGGAGACTCAAGAGTCACCCTTTGACTCCATCAGTCTTCCTACCCTTTGGTTCTGGTTGGGCAGAGTGCAAAGACTGGCTGAGTTCATCTCTCTGTCAATGACTTTAAATCTTCAGAAAGAGCAGTGATTTCTCCATCGTGCTGTTTTGCAAGACTGATTTCATTGCAACACCTGAGACCCTGAATTGATAAATAACCACACTAGGGCAAAGCACAGATGCAGTAACAAAAAGGACTCATTGTAACCCTGTTTAACCACCTCCACTGTCTCTCCTTAAAGACTTCAGTCTGACACAGTCATTCTGAGGCTTCTTATGTGGGCTGCTTCCAATGTGTAGATTTTCCCCTCCACTCTCCAACAATGAACTCCAACTCTCTCCATATTTACATCAAAGCATAGGCCGTGGGGTCTACTGGGATTACAAATGGTGAATTTAATCCTGGGAGAAGGACATACCCAATGGACTGACAACTCTAACAAATATGAAAGGGAATTTCTGATGTATAAAATCCTTGTTTATATTTAATTTCAACTCTGATTTTATTTTGTAGATTCTTGATTTAACTAAATATTATGGCTTGTATAAAAGAACTATATATTTTTCCTGAGTTCACAAATATCATTGGCCTTTGAGTTTAAATAATCCTCTAACAATCCCCATCTCAGGCATCCCTGCAAACCATAGTTGCTTCAGTTCTCATTGAGCTAGAGGATTCCAAAGTCTATGCCAGGCCACAGCCAAACCAAGCAGCACCATTCATTCAATCATTTATTCATTCATTTATTCCATTAAAATTTACTGAATCTCTACTATGCCTCAGATGTTATACTAATAATAATAACTGAGTTGTTTGAGCACCCCATCTCCTCAAAATTAAACAGTGTCCTAGCCAGAGAAAGAGAGAAAACCTCGAATTAAATACTTAAACAACTGAATACAAAGTCGCAAATGAGAAATACCAGGTGGGTGCTATGAGGAAGGCGCCTCTGAGGAAATGACACTTCAAACAGGAGCTAAAAGATTAACACATGTGAACTAAATAAAAGAAGACAAGTTTTCCAGCAAAAAGAGCACTGCACTGAAAAGCTCCTTGGAAAGAGAGAGCACAGTGTTTTGCAGGAGCTGAAAGAAGACTGGCAAGGGAAAGTGAAAAGGGCAAGAAGGAACACTGCGGAGGCTAATGCTGGAGCCATGTGCAGGGACCAGACCAAGCAGAGCCTGTGGGCCTTAAGATATTTTTCTCTCCTTAAGTCAGTGGGAAGCTAATTGAGGGTTTTAAACAAAATGATGACATAATCTGATTTGCATTTTAAAACAATTACTCAAGCCGCAATGTGGAAATGGCTTGGAGAGGAAGAGACTATTGTAGAGTTCTAGGCAAGAGGTCATTGTCATTTGAAATAAGCTGTTAGAGGCGATGGCAAAAAAAAAAAAAATTATAAAGCAGGCTGAAGCCAAGACACTGCCACAAGCTCTTAGTGCTATGAAATCACAGACCTTTAATTCTACCAGCACAGGAGTTGGTGCATCCCTAATTAGACAACTAAAAACCCAACCCAATTTCAGGGGCTCTTTCCTGGAATCTAGACCGTCTAGAATGTCATCACTTTAATCATGAAAAGGCTACAGAGTAGCTGCTGTTTGCTACTTATGCTTCTCCATGAGCTCTCTCCAGTGAACCCTGCGCCAGCAGGCCTGGGGCCGGTGCTGCTTGGCCACTGCTCTTCTTTGTGTGAGGGGCAGTGAGGAGTACTTCAGAGAATTTTCGTAAGTAGATTTTTATAATGACAATATTGGCAGCAGGTGACGTTGAAGACAGTACCTAATGGGAGAAATGGGAGAAGGAACTGGTTCTGTATTTACTCACCATTATTCTCCCAGGAACCAGCATAGTTCCTAGCACAGCAGTAGTTGCTCAATAAACACTTGAAGAATGAATGGTTGAATACTTGCTTTATGCAGAATAGTCAAAAGTTGAGGAAAGCATAGTTTTGCTGGCAGAAGGACACACTCAATGAGTTGACAACTCCAACAAATACGAAAGGGAATTTCTGATGTATGAAATCCTTGTGTTGTATTTAATTTCAGCTCTGATTTTATTTGGTAGATTCTTGATTTAACTACATGTTATGGCTTGTATAGAAGAACTATATATTTTTCCTGAGTCCATAAATGTCATTAGCTTTTGAGTTTAAATAAATCCTCTAACAATCCCCATCTGAGGCATCTGGAAGCACCTGCAAACTGTAATTACTTCAGTTCTCATTGAGCTGGAGGATTACAAAGTCTATGCCAGACCATAGCAAAAAAATAGGAAATTCATAAGTTATGGGTCTGGAATTGACAGTACTTTCTGAATATACTATCATCAGAATAGATTAGACCCCAAATGTATATAATATCAGAGTAGACTGAACCCTAGGAAGAGAAAAATTTAAGCAAAAGACTCCAATGATGTTTATTTTATATTTTATAAAGCGCTGTCAGCCTGTGCTTTAGTGACAGAGACCACTTCAGGTAGAAAGCTTATTGCATTTTTATTTGCAGCTACCTTTTTCTCAGCACTTTTTTTTCTTAGCAAAGAGAAGACTGAGTATAGGCAAACAGGAAAAATTAAATTTAGCAAGAAGAATCCGTGCATTATAGTTTTCAGAGTGTCAAATGTCAGTTCTCCTCAAAAAGCAATCCTGCTTCTATTACAGTCAGTAGATCTTGACCCACACACCGCCTATTATAAATTTTTCCACCATGCTTATCCTGTTTTTCTGACAAGCTGCTAATATATTGTCCTAATTAACAATTCGCCCAGATTTTTCCCTTCACTTAGCTTGTGCTGCCTCCATACTGTCAGACACAGGAGCCAGACATAGAAGACACAGAACGATACACAGAAGAAGGCAAGAACCTAATGTTTTTGTCTTAAAGAATAAAATCTGCCTCATCAGGCCTACTTCTCAACCTCTGTGTACATCCTGAGCCCCAACCTGGGGCATCTGCAGATCCAGTTTGAGCCCTGGGAAGTGCAGGTCAACCCTGGCATCAGGGGCATGTTTTGAGGAGTGGTCCCCCAGAGCTGTGCGAATCAGCATCAAGTGCTTCTAGCCCCAGCTTTGAGGTGTGGTTCTGGTAACTTGGCTTCTGTCTTATTTTCAGAACACAGCCCCACGGCTGTCCTTCCTGGTGCCTAGCTCATACCCAGTCCCAAAACTGTGCTTCAGCCTTGTTCTCAAAAACAGTCCCTAATTTTAACCCCAAGGCTGGGGACCCCCACCTCGTTCCTTTGAAGTCCTGACTTGATCACTTCTCAAGCTTCTAGAAGGATTGGGTCCTGCCTTCTTTTGACCAGTACCTCCTAGAAGCTGCCAGTTGCTAAAATGGCCAGGCTAGTGGCTCAGGATTTGAAGTCAATTGCTGTTTAAGCTGGATCTCTGTGTATAGCTCCATTCTCCCTCGTTCTTCATCTCTGAATTTTACGCACTACTGGTACATCCTGTTAGCACTTATTATCTCCTGGTTAGAATCTAAATGCCCCTTTCTGGCTACTGGCTGGACTTCCTTTTAGCCCCCAAAGCTAAGTTCACTCCTCTGTCCTATACCCAGCCTACCCCTCCCCCACTCCATCAGGCAAGTCTACCCAAACTTCTCAACCCTGCACTTAACAGGGTGTGACTCATCAGGCCATGAGGAGTGACAAGAATTTATGCTCTCGGCCATATGGTCAAAAGATTACAAGTCAGTAGACAGCAGAAAATGAGTGAATTGATTTGAACAGATACACACATGAAGAAAATATTCTCAGTATTCCTTTGTATCTTTTTATTTCCTGGTCAAATTAAGCCACAGAAAATTTCATTGTTAATATACCTCTCTATAAAAATCAAATGTATCTCTGTGCATCTAAGAGACCTCTAATAGAGTTAGGAAGTGCAAATGAGCATATCAATAGCATAAATAAAAACAGAGGCCTCCTGGTAGGCAAACAAATGCTCAAAACTATATCAAAATAAGATGGAAATCCCTTTCTATACCTGGACCTTTGCCAGCAAGCAAGACCAAGATGAAGAAACCAAGTGAAGGGATCAAAAAATAAAGCTATACCAGCTTTTTCTGCAGGGACTCCCCCTGTCACGTCACCAAAACTAAGAAGAAAATGTTATATGGAACATTAACAGCTCCTAAAACAATGTTACCACTCCACTAGACCTGCAGGATGAGACCTGACCCAGGGGCAATTGGTGTCATGCATCCTTTTGCCCAGGAAGCCTCAAGCCTGAGCATACTCAGTCTTTGTACTACATTTTACACACTGTCAGATATTTTAAAAAGGTCTACACCACGACCAGAGAAACCATTCCTTACGTGTTACTTTCATTTTGTTCCCAACCATAGGTAACCTCTGAATTTTTACTACAGAAAGGTCTTGATTTGTAATTATGTTTTAAGTTTGACAGACAGGGCATCTAATAGTTCATCCTCAGCCCCTATCTGGGGCAACTCCACTGTACTGCCTCACTTCTAATCATTTGCTTTCCTTTCCGACAAAGACAACAGGTATTTGGACATCTGTGATGACCCACTCTCCTCATCTCGGTTACAGAGCAATTCGAAGAAAAGTGGATATTAAGTCATTGTTCACATATGCAGCCCTAATTCACTGGAAATTAATAATTTACCTCACGTTGCACTTTGAGTTCATCATAATTATTTTCCATCTATAATGATACAAATGTGCAATTGGCAGTGTCTGCAGCGCTCTCCACTACTATATATTTCTGAGTCCCAGACTCGGGAGGCTGCTCTCTTCTCGCCATTAGCTGCCCTGGAAAATCTTATTTCACCCATTTTCTAGTGATGTTTCCCCCACACCCACCTCAGTTTCCGGTAGTACCAAAATGCCAAGGAGATACTTTTGTGCCATAAATGCTTTAGCAGATAATAACAGTAACATTATTATACGTTTGTACAGCATTCATTACAGAGCACTTTTACATGCATAATCTCATTTTGGCTTTGTTTCTCCTAATAACACTGAGACCTAAAAACCAGGTATTAACAGTCTTAAATTAAAAAATTATAAAATTCAGGCCGAAAACAGTTACATTACTTGTCTGGAATCATACTTGTCATCATAGAAAAGTCAGGTCTAAAAGCCAGATCTTTAGACTCCATTCCCTACAGAGTTCTCTAATGCTGGCATTGGGCTAAGAATGATAGAGTAAGTGACCTGAATTATTGAATGGTCGTGAAACCATGGTCCAGAGTCTTATAAAAAAGAAACAGTGAGCAAAGAATATTTTTACTGTCCTTTGAAAACCTGGATTTCTATATTAGAGATGTCTAAATAATATAACTGGTCGTATTTGTCCCTTTAATGTGGACCCGCAGGGAGCTCAAAGCCAACAGAAACTGTTGTGTTGCATAGGATCTTATAGCCTGCATATCTACACTCTATTTTTTCCTCTGAGATAGCTACAAAAGCATTTTCTTCAATTCTAAGAGTATTCGTGTAAGAGAGGTGAAAAAGCTTAAAATAGTTTCAGGGCGACTGGGCGATAAAAATAAACAACTGATCCACTAGAACCCCTGTCTCTGAAAAAATAATAACAATAAAACTTCTGCAATCAGACAGTCCTGGTTTCATATCCCAGCCCTTCTAACCTTCCTGCTCTGGAATCTTCAATATGTTATGTAACCCTTTTCAGTCTCAGTTTCATACATCTATGGAAGACAATAAGGAAAACCATGCAGAGTTGTTGTATGGAGTGAGTAACATGTAAAGAAATTGAGGCAGACAGTACAGGTCTACACATGCAGTGCATTTGCCGAGAGCTGAAATATTGAAAGTCCCAGCCGCTCTTGCCACTACCCCTGCCCATGTGATTTGGTCCTGACCAATGACACATGAACAGGAGTCTGTCCATATTTTCTCTTCTGTTTCCTCCCTCTCTCTACTGGAATCCTGGGCTGCAACTGGAGATTCTTTACCACCAGAATGTTTGAGCAGGAAGACGGGGGGCCTGTGAGCTCGATGGCACTGTGTATTTGTCATCCAGCCCTGAACTGCCCGCCTCCTAATTCGCTATTGCTTGAGATAAATAAGTACCTGTTTGGCTAAGCCCCTGTGTCAGGTTTCTGTTATAAAGTAGCCAAACACTAGCCTGACAATATGAACCTTATACATGCTTAACAAAGATTATTTGTCAATAATCTTTAACAAACCTTAGTCCCCTTAGTTTCCTTCTATTCAAAAAGATACATGGTTAGGAAAATGATTATAATAGTAGTAATAAATTAAAAGGCAAGCTACTAAATGCTGTAGATCGTATAGTATGATCCAAATTTCCTTAGGTTGGGGGCGGGGAGCAATTGCTGTGAGACTCAGGGATATTCAGGAGCTCAGAGGATTCATTTTAACAAAGCCACTTTGACAAATCTACTTCAAAATTTCCTGCTGGGTTTTTTTTATGGGCCAAGAGAACAGTAGGTTCAGGCTGAGTGGAACATGTCAGGGAGCTTATGGTGACTAGAGGAGCTGGAAAATGAGTGTCCATTTGGGATGTATTAATGATGTTCTCTAATGCTTTACATATGGCGTTGGGTGGCTATTCTAAGGGAAAATGACTAGTCTACTCTGATTTATACCACATGACTACTCGGCACAATGTAAGAGAATGATGAGCCGACTTTGTTTTTACTGCACCAAAAGGAAATATATTTCAAAGTATATCAGCACGGATGTGGTTTCTAACCTTCCTGCTGCACCCTTGCTCATTTCTGAGAAAATTTATGCTCTTCCTGAGCGTTAGTGTTTTAGGCCAAAATAGCATTCATTCAATAACATCTACAGATAGGGGACCATGCGGGGTTAAAAGGGACAGTTCCCAGCAAAGCAGGAAGGAATGAACCCCAACCTAGGGGATGGAGAGAGTCACATAGGAAAAGACCATCACACTGTCCCCTCCAAACACACACAGAATATTCCTGAAAACCTAAGTAAGGGTTGAACCTCTGCCCTTCATGCCTAATAATATTTAACATATTTTACCAAAATACAGTTATACAGCCATTTGGAAATAGTTGCCTCAATATGTGCTTCTTGGTCTCAAGAGTGCAGGCAAGGGCACTGCAGTTGTCCAGCCCAGGTGCGACGCAGAAAGGGAGCCCTTGGCAAACACCAGCAGCTGGAAGTGAACATCTGCATTGGCAGCACTGCCCTAGGCACAAAACTGAAAATTGTCCTTGTCCCTCAAATGCTCACAAGAGAAGCTTTGTGGGATCAGCAGAGAAAGACTATAAGAAAACTGTAATAATTTGTTACATAGACAACTTCGTATGAGACAGAACTGAATACATTTGATAACAAAGCTATGGGGTGTCCTGGGAGGCCCAAATAAGAGCTACTAATTGTAATTAAGGAGATTCAGTGTGTCATCTCAATGTGGCCATCATCTCAATGGGACCCTCCTGGACCCTGCTAACCAATAGGTACAATTAATTTACATCTGGACCTGCTAACTCACAACACACAGAGCATCTTGGATAGCATGTAGGCAACCACCACAACAAAAGAACAGTGGATAAAAGTAGGCAAAGGAATAAAAACAATAATAACGATGGCTAATATATTGAGCATTTTGGGGGAAATGTAATAATATATAATTAAAATAAATATATTAAAATATATAATTAAGAGTACAATATAAAATTATTCATCTGAGTTAGAGCATGAGTGATATGGCATAATTTTGCTGAAACTCTGGGAAAGGGTCTTGGCCATACCACCCTGAATGTGCCCGATCTTGTCTGATCTCAGAAGCTAAGCAGGGTCAGGCCTGGTTAGTACGTGGATGGGAAACTCAGGGAAAGAAGGGACACTTTGTTTAAATGACAACATTTAGCCCAGCCCACTCACCCGCTTTTCTGTCTAATCGGCACACATACAACTTTTTCCCAGGCGAAATATGAAGGAAGCATATCAACTAACTGGCAACTTAGCTTCCTGGTCTCAAACTAGAAATATTTCACTAAAAATTTCACTATAAATTAATTTGTCATTTCAGAATCTCAGCAGAAAAATACACAACTATTTTAAAAATCTACCCATTGAACTGGTTCAGCCATTTGTCTTGCCTACACACACGCATACAACGATGAAATAACTTCTGCTTCCTAAGAAAAAAAGCAAGTGTTATCATCAGTAAATGATTCCTTGGTCTTTCAAATGGCACAAGAGGCACATTGTTCTGTGCACGCACTTAAAAAGGAAATGTTTCCTGCTATCCTCCTGCTGCAACTGACAGATAAGATGGGAAGCTAGTTTGTATTTCTTCAACCAAATCTGTTTTCCAGCACAAAGTTAGAAGTCAGTTTGTCTGACCAAAAGCCCTCGTGTATACAAAGCCTATTTTGGATTTCTTTACATTTTTTTCCATTTGATGAGCTGTTAAAGCAATTGCTTCCTTATCTCTTCTTCAATTCATAGCGAGTTGATATCGGGTTTTGAACAAAAAGGCTACTGTGGATTGGTTTGTTCACCCTATAGTCCATCGTTTTTCTAGCTCCCTGCTGAAGCTTGATTTAAAAACTGCCTCTCCCAGACTGTTAAACTACTCTTGTTCCAGATGTAAATTAATTGTACCTATTAGATGCACTTGAGGGAGATTTGGAAGGAGGGGGTGAGTTGGAACCCATCTTCCTGGCCCTGGTTCTGTTGGAGGCAGTTTTGGCAACGGCAGCTGGGGGTTTCTAATCCCTAAACCACAGTTACTGCGGTAGGTTCCTGAACTAAGTAATTCCAGGAGCCACCTCTTGACTCCCACGTCTCCATTTTTCCTTGACTAATATAATTATATTCTTCATTTCCCCATCTGAAGATGCAACCAAAACAACATTAATACCTAACACTCACAGAATGTGTTGTAGTTTACAAAGTACACGCACATGAATTATCTACATAAATCCTGACCTTACCTCTGAGAGCTGGTGGGATGGGCTGCTCTCCCCATTGCACAGATGAGAAAGCTAAGTCTCAGGAGAGTTAGGTGACTTAGCAAGGCATTTACTTAGTAAGAAATGGAGATAATACTCAACCCCACATTTTATGACTTTTTTTTTCTTTTTCTTTTTAAATTGTAGCTGACATAAAAAGGGCACTAGTTTCAGGTATACAACCCAGTGATTTTGATTCCTAATCATGTCCTTTGACACTAGCAAGCCTCCTAAGGGCAAATGAAAAAGAATAAGCACATGAACACTGGCAATGATTAAGCCTTTTACTTCCTATGGAAAAATAAAAATAAAAAAATAACTTACAAGTACACTCATTTTAATGGTCTTATATTAAATCAGAATAAAACACCTAAGGACAAAATAGAAAATATGGGCTATTTCAGACAGCATGACTTTGGATCAAGGAAAGCCTGTGCCTCAACTTTATAGGATCCCTCCTTTGAAGACTCTTTGCTGTTAATACAGACACATGAAAGGTTACATCCCATTTTCCAACTCTGGCCATGAAGGCTCCTTCTGCACAACCATCTGGCCAAACCAAGAGTGGGTAGAAGATTTGGGAAGACCAAGACTCATTTCTCCATTTCACCTAAGATCTACCCCCTCTCCAACTTGGGCTCCCCAAAAGGAAGATTTCCTTTTTCCCCACTTGCTATATAGACATAATTTACTTTTTTATAATTTAGTAAAACATTATTTTCAATGCTCAAGAAACCAAGAAGAAAAGCAGTAAGTAGCCTGAGCTTGTTTTAGACAACTTGAAAAGTGGTCAAATTCTTTCTTTCCGTATCCACCCCTCCTCCTCCTCACACCAGCAGTCTAACCACAGGGTGAAGGTTCAAGAGCTCTGAGAAGCAAAACGTCTAACCACATGGTCCCCACTCCCTGAGAACATCAGCCTGAGGAAAACGCAACACTGCAAATCTTTGAGATCACTCCACAGCCAACCTCCAAATACTGGAATTCCACAATCCCTGCCTTTGCTTCCCTCTCTGCTTGCTCCCTTCAGTCTCATATGACTGAAATCAGAGAGGGTGGGAAAACTATTACTTTGTAGCATCTTAATTCTGCTCTTGCATCAAAACATTATGTGATTCCTTTGCACACACACACACAAAACAACTATAAAGAAAAACATTTAAAATTAAGAAAAGGAAAAGGAAGATGAAAAGAAGTAGATCTGATTAGACAAATTTAATTATATCTTTCCTATCAAATCAAGACATGTAAGAAATTACATGGAAAGGCGACAAGCTCTATACTAACCTGGGGGAAGAGAGAATAAGTCGAATTGTCAATGGTGAATGAGTATAAAAACTCCCCATCGTACCACATGCTCTTCCCCATGGGAGAATTCATTTTAGTCATAGCAAAGAGATGGGCGGGGTCACAGCAGTCTTCCATCTGTTTCCTAGGAGAGAAAATAGAGAGAAAAAGGAACAGCAGGTTAAGTGAGCAGCAGACTCATTCACTTGTCATTCCCACAGAGATGTGCAGCCTTACCTCAGTGCCAACTCACAAAAGCATCTGTGTCTCCAGGGTGATTCGACTACTATTAATTCATTCTTTCAGCCACCAGAATGCATGACTGGAATTTTTCATAATAAAAAAAAAGTTTAAGAAAAGCACATCAGCTCTCAGATACAGGGGAAATATATCCAAAGGTAGAAATAATCATCATAATTGCATGTTTATTGATTATTGATTCAACATCCAGTTCCAGAAGGTGGCTAACTTTGGAAACCATTGAGATATTCAGCTATAGCAGAAATGCATCTTATGTGATTTAACAATCAGGTAGTTAGGTTCAGTGACGAAGGACTTTACGGGAGCCGTATGGAGTAGAGAATGCTCACAGGGAGCCCAAGAGGGTGCACTCCCCATCTAGAGACCAGATTAGAGAACAACTCCTAGGAAACTTAAAAATAGAAACAAAATGAGATGGGTGATGTGATTTCACACACTAGTGAAGCGACCTGCCTTCTAACTGGTAGACCTCCTGGGGCTTTGCAGTTCTCATTTGGTCTGAACTCTCAGTGGCGTTCAACACAGTTGAGCAATGCGACCTTCACGAAGGTCTCCTCGCTCCCTTAGTGTCTAGAACACCAGGATCTCCTGAGTCACCTCACCCTTCTGTGCAAGCTGCTCCTCTACTTGGCCCTCCAATGTAAGCCCTGATAATGTTCTACAGGCCAGTCTTTATATTCCCCTCTAATCAACAACAATGCCATTTACTCACTGAGCTTTTCTGAGTGAAAGAGCATACTCCCTCATCCCACCTCTAGAAGGACCTGCTGACATAAACCACTTCTGAAGACAATCCCACAGAGACATCCTTGCTCAGACATTTTGCTACCCATGGAACAGAAGCTTAGAGCTGAAATGGGATGGTAACGTGGAACACTGGTTCGAATCCTGGCTCTGCCATTTACTAACTCCATAACTGGAGAATGTTACTGGGCTTACTGGGCTTCAGAATTGACTTCAGAGACTGTTTCTGAGAATTTGCTGAGAATGTACAGGTGGAAAACACAGTGAAAGTTCAGTACAGGTGCAATAACCCCAACCTCATTGTAGAGATGAATAAACTGATTCAGTGTTAGGCCACAAAACAAGTCTTAGCAAATTCAAAAAGACTGAAAAGGACTAAGTATCTTCTCTGACCACACTGGCCTGAAACTAGAAATCAATAACAAGAGAAAAACTAGACAATTCATGAATACATGGAAATTAAACAATATTCTATTGTACAATCAATGGATCAAAGAAGAAATTAAAGTGGAAATAAAAAAGTCTATTGATACAGCCCTGACTGGTACAGCTTGGTGAGCTGGGTATTGTCCTGCAAACTGAAAGGTCACTGGTTCAATTCCTGCTCAGCACACAGGCTTGGGTTGCAGGCCACATATCTGGTTGGGGGCATGTGAGAGGCAATTGATTGATGTTTCTCTCACACATTGGTGTTTCTCCCCCTCTCTTTCTCCTTCCTTTTCCTTCTCTCTAAAAATAGATAAATAAAATCTTTTTTAAAAAGTTTATTGATATAAACAAAAATGGAAATACAGCATACTAGAACTTGTGGGATATAGCAAAAGTAGTTTTAATAGAGAAGTTCATAGAAATAAATGCCTATATTAAGAAGCAAGAAAGATCACAAGTAAACAACCTAACTGTATACCATAAGCAATTAGAAAAAAGAACAAAGTTGGCAGAAGAAAGGAAATGATATAGACCACAGCAGAAATAAACATAATGAAAACAGAAAAACAATAGAAAACATCAACCAAAGTAAGATTTGGTTATTTGAAAAGATGACAAAATTGATAAACCCTTAGGAACAACCAAGGAAAAAAGAAAAAGAACCCAAACCAACAAAATATAAATGAAAAATGAAACTTACAGCTGATACCACAGAAATTCAAAGGATCATAAAAGGCTGCTATTACAAATGACATGCCAACAAACTGAACAATCTATAAGAAATGAAAAAATTCCTAGAAACACACAGTTCACCAAGACTGAATCAGGAAGAAATAGAAAAATCAAAGTAGACCAATTACTAATAAGGAGATTAAATCAATAATCAAATACCTCCCAACAAAGGAAAACCCAGGAACAGATGGCTCCACTGGTGAATTTACCAACATTTAAATGTGAACAAACACCAAACCTTCTCAAACTCTTCCAAAAAAAATCAAAGAGGAGGAAACACTCCCAAACTCATATAATGAGGCCAGCATTATCCTGATTCCAAAACCCCAAAAAAGATACTACTAAAAAAAAAGTGTGGGCAAAAAATCCCTCATAAATATAGATGCAAAAGTTCTCAGTAAAATACTAGCAAACTAAACTTGGCAGCACATTAAAAAAATCATACACCATGGTCAAGTAGGATTTTCCCCTGGGATGTAAGGGTTGTTCACCATATGCAAAGCAAGCAATGTGATAGACATTGATTAAAAAGAAAGAAAAAAACATAATCATCCTAATAGATACCAAAAAACCCAACAAATTCAACAAAATTCAACATCCACTTAAGATAAAAAAAAAACTACTTTAAAGATCAGGTATAAAAGGAAAATACCTCAACATAATAAAGGCCACATTTGACAAGCCCCACTTAACAGCATACTCAGTGGTGAAAGGTTGAAAGCTCTTCCTCTAAGATCAAGAACAAGACAAGAGTTCCCACTCTCACAACTCTTAACATAGTCCTAGAAGTCCTAGCTGGAGCAATCAGGGGAATAAAATGCATGACAATTGGAAAAAAAAGAAGTTAAATTGTCTCTATTTGCAGATAGCATGATTCTTATATCAATAAATCCTAAAGACTCAACCAAAGAGCATTTGGGTCTAATAAGTGAATACAGTAAAGCTGCAGAATACAAAATTAACATACGAAAACCAGTGCTGTTTCTATATACTAACAACAAATTCTCTGAAAATAAAAAAAGAAATCGATCCCATTGAAACAGCATCAAAAACAGTAAAATACTTAGGAATAAACTTAACTAAGGAAGTAAAAGATCTCTACTCTGAAAACTGAAAGACATGAATGAAAAATATCAAAGAATACACAAATAAATGGAAGGGTATCCCATGCTCATGGATCAGAGAAATTGTCAAAATGGCAATACTACCAAAAGCCATCTACAGATTTGTGAAAGTCGACCTAAGAAGGGCCATTTTTAAATGGAACCAAAGCAGCGTAGGAAATACAGTCAGTAATATTGGAACAGCTAATGTATGGAGTCAGGTGAGTACTGGATGTATCAGGGGGATCACTTTGTAAAGTATATGATTGTCTAACCACTGTGCCGTACGCCTGAAATTAGTGCAAAATAATATGGAATATAATCAGCTACTTAACAAAAAAGTTTAAAAAAATAAATTAAATAAAACTCACTTAAGTTAAAGGGCTACAGAAACGTGAAATAGTAATCACTATCATTTAAAGGAAATGGAGAGGTTAATAGTTAGATTCATTCTTTCAATATGCACTTCTTCCTGGAAAATATATGCCCCTAAGGGATTTTATTCATCTCTCAAATTTAATGTAGCAGTGTTGGCAGACTATAGATTGCCACCTGTTTTTGTAAATAAAAAAAACTCACCATAGGTAAATTATTTCCCAATAAAACTGGAAAAAAGCTGCCTGGGTTTCCAGTGCCTTCTGTGGACCCTGACATCCAGACCCCTCCATGACCCAGCCGCTCCCCTTTATCGTAATCCTCACCTTGGTAAGCTAACCAAGGCCACATGGTGACACAGCTCAGCTTTAAACCCTGACCTAACTCCAGGGACCCTGGTCTTAACCAATGCTCTCAATGCCTCATTACTCTATTCCACTTGAACTTGTGTGTTTCCGGGGCTATCTCCCTCACTACCTCTGATGGCAGGGACTATGTCTGGTTCATCAGCTAAGAAATGGTTTACACAAAGATGTTCTTATTAAGGGTGGTCTAGATAATTTGGGCAAACTGTCAAAAACAATTAGAGGTCCTGGCTAGGTAGCTCAGTTGGTTAGAGCATTGCCCCAATATGCCAAGGTTGCATGTTCCATCCTGGGTCAAGGCACATACAAGAACCAATCAATGAATACATAAAGAAGTAGAATAACAAATCAATCTCTCTCTCTGTATTTCAAATTAATAAATTTAAAAACTACTAGCAAAGCTAGACAAAAAACAAAATCATTTTGAGAGCATCTGAGAATTAACAAGGAGTAAAAAAAAATGAGGTCAAGACCTAGGAGAATAAAGACACTCGGAAAGGGCAGTCCCACATTTAGGACCCTTTTGTTGGTAAGGGCATCTGGTGGTGGGTCTAGAAGAGGCAGCTGAAAGACTGAAAAGCTGAGCAAAATTTCCAAAAGACTTGTGGAACTGGGGACGTGAAACCTGGAGTTCAAAGGATGCCGAGGGAGATGTCACCCTGATAAAATCCCTTAGTTTTTTGGTTGGTATAGACACCTTAAAAGTATGTGTGTACTAGAAATAGACCAGCCCCTGAAAGAACTGAAGCCCCACTTTGAATGATCTCAGTCTCTGACTGGACTGAGATCATTCAATTATACCCTACGCTGTCTGAAGATGACATCATCTTAGTCCTCAACTGTCTTCTCAATTTTCAGAAACAATGTCTGGCACATAATTAAAACCACCCATATATAACAAGGAAACAAGAAAATATGATTAACATTAAGAGGAACAATAGACAGTAATAGGCACAAAACAGGGATAAAGATAATGAAGCTTTCAGACAGAAACATTAAAATAATTGTGCTTAATATGTTTAAAGAAACAAAAGATTGTGAATTTTAACAAACAAATGGAAGCTGGAAAAAGAGAAACATAGGAAGGAGCCATCTGTAAATATTTGTTGAAAGGAAAGGCCAAGTTGATGAACCTTGTTCAATGACCTTCAACTAGCAGACTCTGACCTCTGTGCTGGGCCAAGGAAAACTCTTGGACAGTGCAGCATCCTGACTAAGAGCATGGCCCCTGCAGCCAGACTGCCTGCATCTGAACCCTGGCCGTCTCATTTACAACTGTGTACCCTGGAGCAAGTTCCTCAGCCTCTCTCAAGTCCTCAGCCTTGAGATGGTAAAAACAGGAACGCCTGCTTAGTTAAGAGGACTGTGAGTTAGTGTTTGTGAAGTTCTTAGAACTGTACCTGGCTCAATGTTCTATTGTACATAAGTGGTACAGTGTAAGTATTTGTGAATAAAAAGAGGTGAATTCAGTTCAGTTAGAGAAAGAGAGAATGGAAAATAGATAACCTTAGGAAAAATACTACATCATTTTTCTGCCAATGATATTTAGAAAATTTTTAAAAATAATGTAAGGCAGAATAACAAAGTTAAGATTACATGAGAAATCAAGTCTTTATAAATTATTTGATATCCTAGCATTCAAAATGTTAAAGACAATAACCTTTAAAAACTATATTTGGGAGGAGATAATGGGGGGAAAGTGGGGATGGGTTTTCAGGAACATGTATGAGGACACATGGACAATTAAATAAAAAAACTATATTTAATTTTCAGTTATTTAATTTCATTCAGACAATGAGATGTTCAGGGGAAAATTATCCTAGTTGGAAACTCCATATCTTGTTATGAAGAATTAATAGTTAAATGCCACATTTGGCCCTAATGAATTCGTGAGGGAAAAAAGCTCTTAAAAATATCATGAGAAATCATCATGACCCAGTCCTAATAGAAAATTTCTCATATCACTCTTACCTGCTTTATTCTTCTCTATAGCACTTAACACTATTTATACGCTATAGATTTAATTTATGGTTTGCTTATTGTCCGTCTCCCAAATCCCAGAGCATAAACCGTGAGGAAATGGACTTTGTTTTCTATTCACCACTGGATCCTCTTCTCCTGAAATGGTGGCTGATACTCTAAGCAGGTATTTAATAAATGTTGATTAAAGAAATAAATAACAAATAGGAAAGAAAAGAAAACATTAGAGAAACAAAAGAATCTCAATGCATGTTTTGTTCTCACTAATCAAAATTCAAATGGAAGAAGTCAGTTCTTTTCAGTTTTTAGTCTGTGGAGACCAAAAAACAAAAGATTGTCAAAATAACTGCTACAGACTGGTAGACATTTCCAGTAGTAGCAGATCCAGGACTTCTGAGATGCTGACTGATGAATCCCAAATTTCTTATGCTGTGCATTGAACATTAGTCTGATTACAGCTAGCACCCCTCTAGGACTGTAGAATCACCACACCGGGACCACAGGAGCTGGCAGTGCTAACAAAGTGTTTCCTTCACCATGGTGTCAGATGTGCAAAATTTGGCTTTACAATGTTTGGTAAGGTTTGAGAAGGTTTCAGATTTAATCTTGTCTCCAAACACTTCTTTCTATTCCATTAATATCTAACTTCAGTCAAGTATTGACTTGACCGTTTGGCTTTTGGCCAAAATGTGTATCTACCGCCATTTCCTCCAAACAGCTAAATCAATAGTCCTTAATGTAAACTGTCCTGAGTGGAGTTCCTAAAATTCCTTTTAGATTATTATATATCAAGTCCTTGGGTTAATGTCACAGAGCCTCGGATTTATTGCTGAAAATGTGGCCACATTCCGCAACAGAGAAGGTTTTCTAATTGAGATCATGCATATAAAGAACTACTGAGCACATCAGATGGTCTTAATAAATATTCATTTCATTCTCTTTAGTAATTAGGGACCACATGACTCTGCTCACCGCACAGAATCCTAACTTATTATTACTATTTTATTAGACATAATGTTTTAATAGTTACCCCCATCCACTCCCAAACACATCCCAATTTGGATGATACATTACATGTTCACTCTTTTAAGAGGAGAAGCTACCCAGTTGGCATCCAGTAAAAAAGGACGTTTCCTTAGGTGAAGAATCTGGTGGCCTACAATGAAATCAGAGAAGTTTCTTATTCTAAATGGCAGGTTGATGATAAAAACTGGTAGAAGGTAAAGACTGAGCTATCAATCTTTAGCTCCTCCAAAAAAGATATTTTTCCCCCAAACTAAAGAAAGCTTTGTGTTAAATGATCAGTTCTGAAAGAAGTTTAAAAGTCTGCAGTCATTGTTGACCGAGGGCCCAGGATCTGGAACGAGACCTTGCAGAACTTGCCCTGGAGGGAACACGCAGTGGGGCCTTGCCCTCGGGGAGGCCGTGGGCACAAGGGGCAGCATCGCCATCTCTGTGGCAAAGGCAAGAGCTTCTGTCCACATAAGAGATTCAAAATATATCCTCGATATATCGTAGAGATTTGTATTATCTAATTATTTTATTTTATTTTTCAATTACAGTTCACATTCATGTTATTTTGTGTTAATTTCAGGTATACAGCATCATGGTAAGGCAACGGTATACTTTACAACATGTTCCCCTAACATTTCAAGTACCCGCCTTACACCACATGTGGTTATTACAATAATATTGGCGACGTATCCTATGCCGTACTTTACATCCCAATGACTATTTTGTAACGTCCAATTTGTACTTCTCAACCCCTTCACCCTTTTCACCCAGCCCCCCAGCCCCCTTCCCCTCTGGCAACCGTCTCCGCTGGTCTCCGCCTCCATGAGCCTGTTTCTGTTCTGTTTGTTCATTTATATTGTTCTTTAGATCCCACGTATAAGTGAGATCATATGGTATTTGCCTTTCTTTTACTGACTTATCTGCATACATCTGATTTTTCATAAAATTCTCTTAAATGGTGAGTAGAAGTACTTCCATTTGCTTATTGGTTAAAATAGTGTTTTCTACAGATAAAAAGTCTTTTCAAAGATTAACCTTCTGGATAATTTGCCAGGACTACAAAAACGGAGAAAAGCAGCTCTTATGTACTACTTCAAACAGCAAGTAATCTTTTGTTTAGCATCATTTTATTTATCGCATTTGAAATGACTGCATGAGAAAGGAAAAGTGTTTATTCCAAAGACAGGTAGATTAGGTTACGTGTAGCCAGCACTTCTCCAAAAGAGGTGGAGCAGAAAAGGAGAAATTTTTAGAGCACAGATACTTCAAGGATGATCTTGTTTTTCCTAATGCATATTTGTTTTGTGATGTACTTAATGAGCATAGAGGATTATTTGAATTAAAGAACATAAATTTTTCCAGGAAAGGTTTCAGTGAGCGCCTGCCTTCAGTCACCCTATTTATGCGTACTTGTCTCTATAGCTAGAAGGATCCCAATACTATCCTTTGTGAGTCACCTGTTTCCTGTTCTAGTTACTGCAAGTGACTGGGCTCCTTTGGACAGCACTCATTATGTGATTCACTAAGCAAATCTTTACTGAGCACTTTCTATATGCCCAGTGCTATACTAGGCACTACAGTGTAGGGAAGGTGAGGGGAGGAGCAGGGAACACCCTGCTCTTTTAAATTCTAATGGAGAAGCCAGACAAACAAGATAAATCAAGTGTGTGGGTGAGGCCAGGGTTCAGTTTTTAACAGGGGACTAAGTAATCCTCACTGGATAAGGGACACTTAGGAAAGACTAGAAGGAGGTGAGGAATTTTTCAGTTTTGCATGTTTAATCTTTATAAACAAAATTACCTCTCTCTTGGTCTGTTCATAGCATCACAATGAAACAGTTAAGTGGATATGTATCAAATTGGGAAACCATGTTTTCAGTGGGCTGAAACTAAAACAGCTTTCGGGGAATGCAACAAATTCACTTCGGAGGCTTGAGCAGGAGCATAGGGAGGGGGCCGGTGAGTCCACTCAGAGAAGTGGTCGAGCAGTGATCTGAGTAAAACCCCATACTCCACTGAGTTTTAATCCTATGCCCAAGTGGCAGACATTCCAAGTTACAAATTACACTGATTTACAACTGAGCTGCTTCTCCAACGTACAAGTTTACACAGCAGGGTGGGATGCGGCGGCATTTCTCTCTGTGATCGTGATCAGCGGCATTACCGAATAGCACTAGGAGGCCAAGACATCATGTATCAAAACTAAGAGCTCTATTCAGGAACATCTTTTCCTTTTTTGCTTAAATGACACCTAGGTCTGAGATTATTTCTGTTAACGATGAGTAGAAGTTAGTGGAAGGCAAAGCAAATAAAAAGGAGGAGACAAAGTTATAGAAACTGGATTACGAGTTTTCCAAATCACACAGGTTCTTCTGGACTAGGGAATGGAACCAACAAACATTAAGATGAGCAAGGGAGTGGTAAAAGTTTAGGAGGGCAAGTCCAGGAGTCAAGCTCCTTGGATTCAGCCCATCTCCACTGCCAGACAGATGCAGGACTGGGGCATTTGTCCCCAAATTTTTCCAGGCCATAATTGCCTCTTCCATCACATACTTTTGATATTTCTATAACTGTTCCAGTACTTGAACAGACTCAAAATTATTTTGTGAGAAAAATTTTGGCTCTGCCTTATGACCCATTTCCACAGGAAGGGATTCTGTGTAACAACACAAGCCAGAATTCCTCAATTTTCTTAACAGCATAGTAGCTGTGCCACCTGCTTGTCTAAAACATATGGCTCCTTCTTTTCTCAGTGCAGATATCAGCAGTTCAGGTTGTCAACAACCTTTAATGGACTATAATCTAGTCCCCATTAAATGTGTGATTAAAGGAAGGAGTATTGGGAGAGACAAAGGGATGCTGGCTAATTTTCCCCTAGGAGCTAGATTCTTTATATTAGTTCCTTATATCAAGTCAAATCACATGCAAGTCAACAACTGTTTTTAGACCAAACAGACACTTCTCCAGAGAGGACATACAGAGGGCCCATAGACACATGAAAAGATGCTCAACACCACTAGCCATTAGAGAGATGCAAATTAACACCACAGTGAAATATCACCTCACAACAGTCAGAAATGCTATTATCAATAAGTCAAAAAACAACAAGTGCTAGTGAGGATGCGGAAAAAGGGGAATCCTAGTTCTCTATTGGTGGGAACACAAACTGGCACAGCTACTGTGGAAAACAGTATGGAGATACCTCAAAAAATTTAAAATGGATCTGCCTTTTGACCCATATATCCTACTTCTGAGAATATGTTCTAAAAAATCCAAAACACTAATTTGAAAGAACATAAGCACCCCTATGTTCATCACAATATTATTTACAGTAGTCAACATATGGAAGCAACCCAAGTGTCCATCAGTAGATGAGTGGATAAAACAACTATGGGGCATTTACATAATGGAACTTTTCTTGTCCGTAAAAAGAGAAAAACATTTTACCCTTTGCGACAATATGGATGGATCTGGAGAACATTACGCTAAGTGAAATAAGTCAGTCAGAGAAGAACACATACTGTATGACTTCACTGATATGTTGAATCTAATGAACAACTGCACTAACAAGCAAACTAGAGACAAACTCATAGATGGAGAGCAGGCCGACAGCTATTCGGGGGGAGTTGGGAAGTGGAGGGTTAGACCAAAAAGGACAAAGGACTCTTGGACATGGACAATAGTGGCGACTGCAGGAGGGAGGAGGGTATACAGGAGTTAAATGGAAATGGAATAAGTACAATTAAAATTTTTTTAGGGAAATAAATATCTGTTTTTAAATGTCCACACTATGAACTTTCATAGATGAGAACAGGGTTATTCTTCAGGTCAAACATGTCAGCTCAGCTTACCTCCAACATATTGTGAAAACAGACAGACATTTCACCTCATCCATCCAGCATCCTCACTTAGCTGCTATGTTAGCTACACTTGTACTGAATTTTGAATTGCTTGTGAATACCACTGACCCCCATCGTGATAGAAAAGTGCAGAGGTGTTGAGAGAGTTGACAGCAACAGTTACAGAGAAATGTAGGCTTGGGAATGGAAACAAAAGTACAGATGATTCTTCAAAACTGAAAGCACTGAGAAAATAAAGGATATTACAAGTATAGATGGAATGAGTCATCTGACAAAGAGTGACTAAAAGAAACAAAAATTAGCAAAAGAAGAGGAAAATGACAGATGAAATGGGTGATTTTTTTTTTTTTAGTTTGTCAATAAAGGATTCGAAGAGACTGAAAACTAGAGAGTAGATAAGCCTACAAGGATGGATTCAGTGCTTAGAGACTAACAAGACTGGGAGAAGTCCAACAATGTTGAGTTTACTGCTAAAGAAAGAGCGTAGTTGTCAAATGTCTGTGAACCCAATGACAATTGAGGGTAATGATGGGCATTACGAAAAAATTTAAAGGAGATGGTATAAGTACTGCTGATGAAAATGTGAAGCAAGCCACAGCCATGTATGCTCCCTTACCTTAAGGTCACTCTGAATCTGTCCCTTACAGGGAATAGAGGTGAATTGCTAATGGAGTACCTGCTGAGGAGGAATCCCTCACAACATCTGAGGAGATCGAGGGAAGTGCTTAGCCGCAGACAAAACCTACTGATTTGGGAGAAATGATCTAATTGGCTACACAATAAAAGTGGAAGAGCACGTTCTCAAGGGAGAGACTCATACTCTCTTTGGTAGAAATGTATTTGGTAAAGCAAGGTTAAAAATCCCTTTGGTCATTTTGGACTTAGAAACAACTTTTGGACCTGTAACCTATACAAAAGTTGAAAACTCTGTTAATTAACTAACCATCCTGTAAAATGCCTTCACCAAATTACATTACAAGTTATGTTTTTATCAAAGGTCAGCAAAAGAAATAGCTACACCTAGAATATCAGTCATGACTTCTGTTCGAGATGGAGGCAAAGGTAAACATGGTTCACCTCCTCACACATCCACAGCAAGAACTACAACTACAAAACAAATATCAATCACAATTGTCATAAAATCAAGCTGTATGGGAGTTCAACAACCAAGGAATTAAAAAAGAAACATTCATCCAGACAGGTAGGAGGGGTGGAGACACAGAGATGTGTAGACAGATGTGGAGACACGGAGACATGGAATGGATGGTCCCACAGCCACATGTGGTGAATACAAATAGGAAGGGATACCTTTGGAGTAAGAGATTGCAGCCTCATAAATGACCACCCAGCCCAGGGTTCCATCGCCAGAAAGATAAGTCCCCACAACTTCTGACTGTAAAAACCAGTGGGGATTGGGGTGGCGGAAGTGACTGTAGGAGTCTCCTCTTAAAGGGCCTGTAACGGACTTTAGACTTATGCAGACTCACTCCCTCTGGGCTTCAGCACCAGGGTAGCAGCTTGAAAGGCACCAGTGATCTATGGGAAGCAACTGAAGTATCTGGCATCAGGATGAGAGCTGGGAGACAACTTTCCCCTAGACAAAAAGGCAGGCAGAGACCACTGTGCCTTTTCTAAACCCATCCCCACACAGCCACAGAGCTGGCAGGCGGGTGCCATATCTGAGACTCCATCAACCTGGCTCACACCAGTGGCATACGGGAGGAAATTCAAGGGTCTGGCATCAGAATGAGTGCTGGTGGACAGCTTCCTTCTGGACAAAATTCTAGAGGCCAGGAAGCACCATTGTCCCCTTTCTGAGCCCTCACCAACAAAGAGCCAAAGAGTGGGGCACCACATCAAAACCACATCAGCCTGGTTCCCATGGGTTTCCCTGCACTGGCATTTACCTAAGGCTCCATCCCATCCAACTTACTAGTGCACTTATCTACGATAGGCTTCATTACTAAGACAGTGAGTAGAGCAGCTATACAGGGAGGCTGCAAAATGAGGAGACAGTGAAATCGGGCCCAAATGAAAGAACAGAAAAAGACTCCAGAGAAACAAAATGGAGAAGCAATCTATCAAATGCAGAGTTTAAAACACTGATTATTAGGATGCTCAAGGAACTCATTGGGTACTTCGACAACATAAAAATGACTCAGGAAGAAATGAAGGTTACATTAAGTGAAATAAAGAAAAATTTACAGAGAACCAACAGTGGAGTGGATGAAGCCAAGAATCAAATCAATGATTTGGAACATAAGGAAGAAAAAAATTCTATCAGAATAGCAAAAAGAAAAAAGAATCCGAAAAAACAAGGATAGGCTAAGGAGTCTCTGGGGCAACTTCAAATGTACTAACATTTGAATCATAAGGGTACTGGAAGGAGAAGAGAAAGAGCAAGAAATTGAAAAAAAAAAGTTTTTATCTTTATATTTCTTTTTTTTATATTTTATTTTAATTGTTGTTCAAGTACAGTTTTCTGTCTTTTACTCCTATCCCAGTCCACACCCCCAGTGCTCCCCACCTCCCTCTCATTTCCACCCCCTTAGTTTTTGTCCATATATCCTTTATACTTGTTCATGTTATCCCTTCCCTTTTTCCACTGAAATTCCCTCCCCTCTCCCCTCTGGTTACTGCCAGCCTGTTTTCTATTTCAATGTCTTTGGTTATATTTTGCTTGCGTGTTTGTTTTGTTGCTTTGGTTCCTGTTAAAGGTAAGATCATATGGTATTTGTCTTTTACCACCTGGCTTATTTCACTCAGCATAATGCTTTCCAGTTCCATCCATGCTGTTGCAAAGGGTAGGAGCTCCTTCTTTCTTTCTGCTGCATAGAATTCCATTGTGTATATGTACCATAGTTTTTTGACCCATTCATTTACTGATGGGCACCTAGATTGCTTCCAGCACTTGGCTATTGTAAATTGTGCTGCTATGAACATTGGGGTGCATAGGTGTTTATGGATTGGTGTTTCAGGGTTTTTAGGGTATAATCCCAGCAGTGGAATTGCCAGGTCAAAAGGCAGATCCATTTTCAGTTTTCTGAGGAAATTCCATACTGTTTTCCATAGTGGTTATACCAACCTGCACTCCCACCAACAGTGAACTAGGGTCCCCTTTTCTCCACAACCTCTCCAACACTTGTTTGTTGCTTTGTTTATGATGGTCATTCTGACTGGTGTAAAGTGGTATCTCACTGTGGTTTTAATTTGCATTTCTCTGATAGCTAGCAATATTGAGCATTTTCTCATGTGTCTCTGATCCTCTGTATGTCCTCCTTGGAGACGAAATTGAAAATTTATTTGAAAAAATAGTGAAAGAAAACTTCCCTCATTTGGTGAAGGAAATAGACAAATAAGTCCAGGAAGCACAGAGAGTTCCAAACAAGATAGACACAAAGAGGACAACACCAAGACACATAATTAAAATGCTAAAGTTTAAAGATAAAGAGAGAGACTTAAAAGCAGCAAGAGAAAGGCAGAGAGTTACATACAAAGGAGTTTGCATGAGATTGTCAGCTGATTTCTCAAAAGAAACTTTGCAGGCTAGGAGGGACTGGCAAAAAGTATTCAAAGTGACAAAAAGCATGGACTTACAACCCAGATAACTAGGTTGTCCAGCAAACCTATCATTTAGAATTAAAGGGCAGATAATGTGCTTCCCAGACAAGGTAAAGCTAAAGGAGTTCATCAACACCAAGCCCTTATTATATGAAACATCAAATGGACTTATTTAATAAAAAGATGATCCAAACGATGAATATTAAAATATGAATAAATTCACAACTATCAGCAACTGAATCTTAAAAACAAACACTAAGCAAACAAACAGAACAGAAACAGAATCATAGATACAGAATGGAGATCATTTGGAGGGCTGTTACTTGAGAGGGGGAAAGGGGAGAATGGGAAAAGGTACAAGTATTAACAAGTACAAATTGGTAGGTACAGAATATACAGGGATGTTAAGAACAGTATTGGAGTAGCCATAGAACTTATAAGCATGACCATGGACATGAACTAAGGGTGAGATTTCTGGTACCAGGTGGAAGGAGGAAAGGGGGAAAATTGGGAAAACTGTAATCCCATAATTAATAAAATGTTTTTTAAAAGAATAGCAGACATGAAATAGCAATTAAAAAGAGGATAATATTTATTATGTATCCATAGTCTTGTTTATCTGCATAATTTATTCCTTGAATTTAGTGTCAGGAAAATTGATACTAAATGTAAATTTGTAATTACATTAAAGTATGAATTTCTACTTATCAAATAATACAAATTATTTTGATCCGCTCATTAAGTCTTCCTCTGGTCTGGGTCATCAGGAAGTTCAGAGGTAAATACAGTAGTTATAAAACTGTGTCATCCTCAATTGCATGGACTGCTAGCCCTCTCCTCTTTATCAACGGCTATTTTTAAAATGCCAATGTGTTATATTTTTTAATTTTAAATTTTAAAATGTTAATTTTAGAAATTTTCAAAAATACAAATTAGAAAAATAGGCAAAAATAAACACCACAATAATCTCTCTGCACAAAGGTAACCACTATTAGTAGATTGTTCTGTGTGCGTTTTTATGCACTAATTCAATTGTTCCCTTAGTCAATAAACATTTGACAAATATTTATTGTATATGTAGCATGTATCAAATACAACACAATTCTAGAAACTGAAGATACAGCAGTAAAAGATAGGCTCAGTACTTGCACTCTTGAAATGGGGATTTAGTCTGTTTACAATTTATCGATGCTACAAACAATTTGGGGGTTAACATTCCCATGCTTAAATTTGTGAACACATCCATGACTATTTTCTTGGGGTATATGTTTATGAGCATTTGCAAAATTAAAAAGTAAATACTAATGGGATTCCTCTTGCTTCAGAAGATTTTACACCATCTTTGATTTCCTTTTAATTTTTCCCCATCATAATATTTACTTATTTATTTATATTGTTCTTCAAGTACTGTTTTCTGCCTTTTACTCCCATCCCAGCTCACCCCCCTAGCCCTCCCCACCTCCCTCCCATTTCCACCCACCTCCCTTGTTTTTGTCCATGTGTCATTTATACTTGTTTCTGCAAACCCTTCTCCTTTTCCCCTGAAATTCCCTCCCCTCTTCCCTCTGGTCACTGTCAGCCTGTTCTCTACTTCAGTGTTTGGTTATATTTTGCTTGTTTATTTGTTGTGTTGTTTAGGTTCCTGTTAAAGATAAGATCATATGGTATTTGTCTGCCACCACCTGGCTTATTTAATAAATAATGCTTTCCAGTTCCATCCATGCTGTTGCAAAGGGTAGGAGCTCCTTCTTTCTTTCTGCTGCATAGAATTCCATTGTGCATATGTACCATAGTTTTTTGATCCATTCATTTACTGATGGGCACCTAGGTTGCTTCTAGCACTTGGCTATTGTAAATTGTGCTGCTATGAACATTGGGGTGCATAGGTGTTTATGGATTGGTGTTTCAGGGCTCTTAGGATATAATCCTAGCAGTGGAATTGCCAGGTCAAAAGGCAGATCCATTTTTAGTTTTCTGCGGAAATTCCATACTTTTTTCCATAGTGGTTGTACCAGTCTGCAATCTCACAAACCGCTCACTAGGGTTCCCTTTTCTCCACATCCTCTCCAACACTTGTTGTTTGATGCTTTGTTTATGATGGCCATTCTAACTGGTGTGAAGTGGTATCTCATTGTGGTTTTAATTTGCATCTCTCTGCTAGCTAGTGATACTGAACATCTTTTCATGTGTCTCTGAATCCTCTGTATGTCCTCCTTGGAGAAGTGTCTGTTCAAGTCCTTTGCCCATTTTTTAATTGGATTGCTTGTCTTCTTAGAGTGGAGTCATGTGAGTTCTTTATATATTTTGGAGGTTAAACCCTTGTCTGAAGTATCATTGGCAAATATTATTTTCTTTTCATCTTTATTTTTAGTAAAGCAAAATAGGAACAGAGTTTAAACTTACTATAAGGCAACACAAGCAAGAATTCCCTTCCATATTCTGACCCCCATGTCTGGACCAAAAAGGTAAGGGTTTTCACATTTCTGATTATCATTTAAATAGTACCATTTCTATTTCCCAATTATTTGTACCATCTCACTACTTTACTTACTACTAGGAAAGGTGAAGATACCATGTTCTTTACTTTCTTTCTTAATTTTTTTATTTTTAAATGAAATTTGTTGATTATGCTATTACAGTTATCCTGATATTCCTCCTTTGACCCCTCCACCCAGCACCCCCTACTCGCTCCCATAGGCAATCCCCCCATCATTGTCCCCTTATACCCCTTTGCCCCTGAAATCACCACACTGTTGTCCATGTCCAAGAGTCCTTTTTCCTTTTTGCTCAACCCCTCCACTCCCTAACCTATAGCCCCACCCCCTATCTGTCATCTGCTCTCCATCTATGAGTCTGTCTCTGTTTTGCATGTTGTTCAGTTTGTTTGTTAGATTCCATATATGAGTGAAATCATATGGTATTTGTCTTTCTCTGGACTGGCTTATTTCACTTAGCATAATGTTCTCCAGTTCCATCCACACTGCCACAAAGGGTAAAATTTTCTTTTTTATGTTTGAGTAGAATTCCATTGTGAAATGTCCCATACTTGTTTTATCCACTTATATATGATAGGCACTTGAGCTGTTTCCATACCTTGGCAATTGTAAATAATGCTGCAATGAACATAGAGGTACTTATATTTTGACTTAGTGTTTTGTGTTCCTTTGGATATATTTCCAGAAGTGTGATTGCTGGGTCAAAAGGCAGATCCATTTTTAATTTTTTGAGGTATCTCCATATTGCTTTCCACAGTGGCTGCACCAATCTGCATTGCCACCAACAGTGCAAAAGGGTTCCCCTTTCTCCATATCCTTGCCAGCACTTGTTTTTTGATGTATTGATGACAGCAATTCTGACAGGTGTGAGATGACATCTCATTATGGTCTTTTTTTGCATTTATCTGATGATTAGTGACATTGAGCATCTTTTCATATGTCTATGGGTCATCTGTTTGTCCTCTTTGGAGAAGGGTCTAGTCAGGTCCTTTGCCCATTTTTTGATTAGGTTGTTTGGGTTTTTTCGGTATTGAGTTTTGTAAATACTTTGTAAATTTTGTATATTAACCCTTTATCAGATGTATTGGTAAATATCTTCTCCATTCTGTGGGTTGTCTTTTTATTTTCTTGATGATTTCCTTTGCAAAAACTTTTCAGTTTGATAAAGTCCTATTTGTATATTTTTTCTCTTGTTTCTCTTCCCTAGGGAGATACTTCTAATAAAAAATTGCTACAAACAATGTCTAAGATTTTTCTACCTATGTTTTCTTCTATGATTTTTATGGTTTCAGGTCTAACATTTAAGTCTTTGATTTATTATGAATTTATTCTTGTGTGTGATGTAACAAGGTGTCTAGTTTCACTTTTCTGCATGTATTTATCCAATTTTCCGAACACCATTTATTGAATAAACTATCTTTAGCCCATTGTATGTGCTTCCTTCCTCTGTCAAATATTAATTGACTATAAAGGCGTGGCTCTATTTCTGGGCTTTCTATTCTGTAACATTGATCTATGTTTCTGTTTTTATGCCAGTACTATGCTGTTTTGATTGCTATGGCCTTGTAGTATAGTTTGATACTATGTAGTGTGATTCCTCCAACTTTGTTCTTCTTTTTCAGGATAGCTGTTGCTATGAGGGGCCTTTTGTGGTTCCATATAAATTTTTGAAATATTAGTTCTACTTCTGTGAAATACATCATTGGAATCTTGATAGGAATTGCACTGAATCTATTGATTGCCTTGGGTAGTATGGACATTTTAATGATGCTAATTTGTCCTATCCACAAACATGGTATGTGCTTCCACTTGTTTATATCTTCTTGAATTTCTTTCTTCAGTGTCTTATACTTTTCCAAGTACAGATCTTTTACATCCTCGGTTAGCTTTATTCCTAGGTATTTTATTCTTTTTGAGGCAAATGTGAGTGGGATTGTTTTCTTAGTTTCCCTCTCTATTAGTTCATAGTTGGCATATAAAAATGTAACGGTGGTACAACATTCACAAATCAATAAATGTAATTTGCCACATAAACATAATGAAAGATAACAGCCACATGATCATATCAATAGATACAGAAAATCCTTTTGATAAAATCCAGCACCCATTTATGATAAAAACTCTCAGCAAAATGAGAATAGAGGGAACATATCTAAACATAATAAAGGCCATATATGACAAACCCACTGCCAGCATCATACTCAATGGGCAAAAACTACAAGTGCTCCCTTTCAGATTGGAAACACGACAGGGATGCCCACTTTCACCTCTCTTATTCAATATAGTATTGGAAGTCCTAGCGATAGCAATCAGACAAGAAGAATAAAAGGCATCCAAGTTGGAAAAGAAGAAGTAAAATTTTCTTTATTTGCAGATGACATCATACTTATAGAGAAAAGAGAACTAAAAAATTCCACCAAGAAACTACTAGAACTGATCAATGAATGCAGCAAATTAACAGGGTTCAAAATTAATATCCAGAAATCACTTTCTAATCCTACCCTGAACAGATTTTTCTTCACCCCATATTCCTTACAAAATTACATTAAAAATTTTAGTTAAAGCAATTATTTTTATAATATAAGTCACAAGTATTATTTAATAGATGAGTCATGCCATGTACTATCTGTATTTCCCTTCTTGTAACCTTTCTAAATTTGTTCTTTCTGGAGTTAGTTATTGCCTAACTTTTCATTTGCTTCATTTGTCAGGTACTTTTCAATAATTCCCCTCCTAATTCTTCAACAAACTGTAAAATTTTCTCAGTGCAGTCAAACACATCAAGAAATCCATCCATTCAATTTCTCTTCCAGAGCCTTCTGTCCTCCTGCTCTAGCTTCAGCTGCTTTCTTGCTAGACTTCATAAATCCCTGTCACCTTGGAAATTGCCTTCACTTCTTTTCTGTATTGTATTACACAGATTCCTTCATCCATTTTTTGTCTTTATCACTACTTCTTCATTGTGGTATAGCATACACTCTAGTTCCTTTATGAGAAAGGGTGCAAGCAAAATACCTATTTTGAATCTTTAAATATTTGGCTGAGTACAAACTTCTTGTTTAGAAATAATTTTTCTCAGATTTTGAAGGCATTGTCCCTTGTTTTCTAACTTGCAGTGTTTCTCTTGAGAAATCTGGCTTCATTCTTAAATCAAATCATTTGATTATAATCATTTTTCTTCTTTGAAAGTTTTTATCATCTTAAATTAGGGATTCTGACATTTCACAATGATATGGGTTAGATAGATCTTTTTGCATTCACTGTGCTAGACACTTGGTGGTCCCTTAAAATTCTGGAAACAGCCTTCAATCACCTCTTTAATAACTTCTATCCTCCCTTTCTTTTATATTTGTCTTTCTAAAATTCCTACTAATCAAACTTCTTTTTTTCATTTTTCACTGTTTTATTTTTATTTTCTATTTTTGGAGAATTATTTCCTAAAGAGTACTTTATAAATCTATCTATTGACCTTTTAATTTCTATTACCGCATTTATAAAACCAGAAAATTCTTTCATATCATCAAAAAGTTTTATTTTCATACTTCCTATCCTTTGTGTGTACAATATATTTTCTTCATGCAAGTTATAACTATATCATTTGTTATGTATTCTTCTTCCTCCATTTTCTGTTTCATGTGTGCTTTTTCTATTGGTTTGTTTTGGTCTCTGACTTTCATGTTAGAGGCTTTCTAGAAATATTTACAGATCCTTAGCTGTCCGTTTACGTCTAAGAATGAGGTACTAAAGAGCTGGATGAAAGCCTTTCATACATGAGTAGTGGTTACCAGATGCTGGACCTCATCAGGATGTGATCCATCAGGGACCCAGACCTTTCACTGGAGGATCCCTAGGTCTCAGTATGCACAGCCTTTTCCCATCCACTAGTCAGTTTCCCCAAAGAGGAACCTTCCAACATCGTGATAAGGTATAAGCCTATGAATAATATTCTGCAAGCTAAGTGAGAATGGGGGACTGAAGTCTTACTCTTCAGAACACAACATTTATCTTAATTCCCCTCTTTTCAGCTGATGTCCCAAGTCCAGAGTCTGTCTGTTTCATCTCCAGGCTTCTAACAAACAGGCAAGGGCAACTTGTATCTGTGAGTAGGGGAAGATTCGGAACCCTTCTAACCAATCTTCCTGTTTTTAGTTTCATTAGCATCACCTCTAAATGCTGAGTCTTTCAGGAATTCTGCAACATGAACTAGCTTCCTTCTTGCTGGCTCTCTCTGCTGTAAGCACTCAGTTTTAGATTTCTGTACTCTCCTAGTCAGAAATCACTGGGCCATCTGCTTTTCATCTCCTAAAATTTAGTTGATGTATTCTGTTGGCTATTGTCTCCTTTCCATTCACTTCATTCTTAACAAGTTCATTCCTGTTTATATTTCCCTCTCATAATTGTATCAGTCTTTCAAGAGAAGTAAAAAAAAAAACAGATGTCAGGTGATCTTACCCTTTTCCAGTTTAATATCTTTTCCTGTGACTTTTCGATAATATTTTCTGGTTTTAAGATATAAAAAGCAACCTACTGAAAAAAAGATATTTACAAATGATATATTTGATAAGGGGTCAATATCCAAGGCATATGAATAACTCATACAACTCAACACAAAAAGAACAAACAAACAACCCAATTTAAAAATGGGCAGAGATGGGGTGGGGGAGAGTAGTGAAGGGAAAATGCAGGCCACTGTAATTGAACAACAATAAAATAATAAAAATAAGTAAAAATAAATAAAATTAAATTAAAATGTGCAGAGGAACTGGAGAGATGTTTTTCCAAAGAAGACATACATATGGCCATTAGATATATGATAAGATGATCACCATCACAAACGTTAGAAAAATTCAAGTCAAAACCACAGTGAGATATCACTTCACATCTGTCAAGATGGCTATCATTGAAAAGACAACTAATTACAAGAGTTAGTGAGGATGTGGAGAAAAGGGAACCACAGTCCACTGTTGGTAGAAATGTAATTGGTGTGAGTGCTATGGAAAACAGTATGAAGGTTCCTCAAAATTAAATCACCACATGACCCTGCAATTCCACTTATGGGTATGTATCCAAAGAAAATGAAAATACTACTTCGAAGAGATATTGGTACCCCTATGTTCACTGCAGCATTATTTACAATAGCCAATATATGTAAGCAACCTAGGTATCTATCAATAAGTGGATTAAGAAGATATGGTGTATATACACAATGACATATTACTCACCCATAAAAAAGAATGAATATGCTATTTGTAATATGATGGATGAACCAGGAGGTTATTATGCCAAGTGAAATAAGTTAGATATAAAACAAATACCATATGATTTCACTTATATGTGGAATCTACACAGCAAAAGAAACAAAGCAAAATGGAAACAGGCTCATAGACACAAAGACTAAATTTATGGTTGCCAGAAGAGATGGGGTGAGAGCATGGGTGAGAAAGGTGAAGAAGATTAGGAAATACAAACTTCTAGTGATGGAATAAGTAAGTCACGAGGAAGTAAAATACAACACAGGAAATACATTAAATACTATTTAATAAATTTGTTATGATGACAGGTGAGTTGCTAGTCTTAATGAGGTGACCATTTTATAAGGTATTTGTATGTCCAAGGAAGACATACAGAGGGCCCAGAGACATATGAAAAGATGCTTAGCATCACTAGCCATCAGAGAGATGCAATTTAAATCCACAATGAGATACCACTTCACACCAGTTAGAATGGCCATCATAAACAAAGCAACAAACAACAAGTGTTGGAGAGGTTGTGGAGAAAAGGGAACCCTAGTGCACTGTTGGTGGGATTGCAGACTAGTACAACCACTATGGAAAACAGTATGGAATTTCCTCAGAAAACTAAAAATGGATCTGCCTTTTGACCCAGCAATTCCACTGCTAGGATTATATCCTAAGAGCCCTGAAACACCAATCCATAAGCACCTATGCACCCCAATGTTCATAGCAGCACAATTTACAATAGCCAAGTGCTGGAAGCAACCTAAGTGCCCATCAGTAAATGAATGGATCAAAAAACTATGGTACATTTACACAATGCAATTCTATGCAGCAGAAAGAAAGGAGCAGCTCCTACCCTTTGCAACAGCATGGCCAGAACTGGAGAGCATTATGCTAAATGAAATAAGCTAGGTGGTGAAAGACAAATACCATATGATCTCACCTATAAGTGGAACCTAATCAACAAAACAAACAAGTGAGCAAAATAGAACCAGAGACATGGGAATAAAGATCAAACTGAAAGTAACCAGCACTGGCTGGTGTAGCTCAAGGGATTGAGCGCAGGCCTCCCAACCAAATAACCGCAGTTCGATTCCCAGCCAGGGCACATGCCTGGGTTGCAGGCCAGTTCCCAGCAGAAGACACACAAGAGGCAACCATACATTTGATATTTCCCTCCCTCTCTCCTTCCCTTCCCCTCTAAAGAGAAATAAATAAAATCTTTATTTAAAAAAAAACTGAAAGTAACCAGAGGGGAGGGTGAAGGACGATAACAGGGGAAAGAGGGGGAAGGGTCATCAAAGAACATGAATAAAGAACCCATGGACAAAGCCAAAGAGGGGAAGGATTGAGAACATGAGGTGCGGGTGGTTGGGGCCAGGGAAAGTGGTGGTGGGAAAGTGGAGACAACTACTTGAATAACAATTAAAAAAATGCAAATACGTGTGTGTGTGTGTGAGAAAGGTTATCAGGAAAATTTTTGATGGTGATTGTTTCAAATAAATGGAAATGAGTTATTATGGTATGTAGGAACTTCTATTTTTCATCTAATATGTTTCTATAGTTGTTTAGTGCCATGAACTTATATTACTTTATCAATATAAACCTAAATAATTTATAAATAGTGCTATTAAAAAGAAAAATGAATAGATGCTTATTGTAGAAAATCTGAAAAAAGTAATTAAAAAAGGATAAAGAAGAAATTGAAAAGTAATACAACCACTTTTTCTTCCTGTGATCTTGATGTTATGTTACCAGGCTTTCTTCAAAACAGACATAAATTTATCAACCAATTATCCCTGCCCTCCAGCATCCTCAAAGTCTTCTTCTTTACCAGCCTGTCCTAAGCTAAAGAAACATTCCTCAAATATGCCATCTCATTAAGGCATCAAAAATCTCTCTAAGGAGTTCTACAAACCAAACATGTTAAATCACTATTGCCTCTCTTTATCAGCCTCTTCACCTGATTCCAGCCTGTGGCCTGACTGACACTGCCTTCTCCAACATCTCCAAATGCATCCAAATGAGCAAAGCAAATGAAATGGCCTTTAAACATTCCTTAGTCACCTGGCCCTCTCTGGAATGTGACATTTTTGACCATCTCCTGCCTTCTCGTAAGCTCCTCCACCTTGAATATCTGTGGCAATGTATCAACCTACCCAGCCACCGTCTCTCTATTTACTTTTCCTCTCTTTGCTGATGAAACAGCATTTCTTTCTCGCATCACTTAAATGTGGTTATGTCCCAAGGCTTAAATTTCAGTTCTCAGCACTTTTTATTCTAATAATAATGAGAGATTGAGTCACAGCCACATTCCTTTTATTCAACTCAAGAGAACTAATCATGTATCCTAAAGAGATACAAACCAGGACAGACCCAGGATGGACCCATCAGGAGATGTCTAAAGTTGGGGTGGGGCAGGACTGGGTCAGTGGAGTCAGAAGGACAACAGGAAAAGAAGGAATTAAGAGAAGTACTCCTTCCGTACCATGTACAAGACACTATGCCAGGCCCTCTTGTATATATTGCCCCATTTAGTTCTTAACACAATCCCATGAATCAGGCACTTTGTTTATCTTTACAGGAGTTAGGCAGCACCACAAGACCACAGAGCTATGATCTGGGTGGCCTGATGAGGAAGGCAACGTGGTGTAATGGGAAGAACAGAGGCTCTGGGGTCACATGGATTTTAACTCCACCACTCACTGCTGAGTGGCTTCGGCTAAACCACTTAACACTCTGGTTTTCGGCTTTCTCATTTACAAAATGAGTATGAAATTAGTTGGTAACAAATGAAAGAATTGTAAATGAGGCATATAAAGTACCTAGTACTTAGGTAGTGCTCATAAGTCATTGTGATTATTATTCTGACTATTAAAAGAAAGGTTACCTTCATAACAAAAGAGAATGCTATGAAAGGAAAGAGAGTTTCCAGAAGAGGAACTAATGTTTCTTCCAAGATGTAGACCCAAGTCCAGACTGAAGCCTGCCTTGGCTTTTGTGACTGCACAACCTTAAAAAAAAAAACTCTGAGCAATTCTCTGTCTACAGGAAGAGGGGCACCCTATGAGAGAGGCAAAGAAGCGTGTCCCCTCCTGACTGAGCAAAAGTCAGTGAAATGACATGAGGCGCAGCCATCTTATAGCTGGGAAAATGCTCGACCCAGTGACTCATGCTGCCTAGAGATTCGATGTCTCCGAATGATGATATGCATATCACCATTGAATCCTATGAGACGCTGGGGCTATCCTTTCTGAATAAGATGTTTTGACATTTTTTCAAGGAGCAAAAAATGGTGTCTATTTTTCAAAGAAACAGCAATGAAAAGGCAGTGTCATAAGCCTCTGTGGATTTAGAATGATCAGACTATTAAAAAATGCTGATTGTTTGCTATACGTACTTAATAACATGTGTTAACATTCCACTTGCCGTAAAAATAAATAAAAATGTAAAAATCAGTATGATGAACCAAAAGTGAACAGACCAAAAGAAAAACACAAGCTGACCAGAAGAGCCCAGAGAAGCATTATTGCCCATGGAAGGATTTCAGACAGCAGCTGCAGACTGGTCCCAGATACTCTGATAATGGACAACATAATTAGTTTTCCTTGACAAAGAAAAATAGAGGAACTGATGAGGTCGAAACTCATAAATTAATTCAACTCAATAAGCGTGTTTGAATAAATCATCTGCCTTTGAAACTGCAGGTCACAAAAGACACACAAAACACAAACAAAGGGCATGAAGAGCATCCAAGTATTTACTCATTCATTCATTCACCTATTAAATATTGATTACACACTGAATATGTGTAAAAGACTATATGCTAAACTTTGAGAATGAGGGTGAATAAGACCCAGTCTCTGTCTTCGAGAATCTCATGGTCTGTGGCCAGAGAGAGCAGCAAATCAACAAGCTCAGCACAGTTACTGGAGCATGGAGAGGATTCGGAGATCACTACCAAGAAGTGGTAGCTGAAGGGGTGGGCAGAGTGAGAGAGAACAGGTGATTGGAGATGGGAAACGATTTTCTAAGGTCAAAGCCTAAATTGAGAACTGAAGGACTAAGGGGATTTAGTCAGACAGGCCAAAGGCTAGTAGGGGCATGAGAAAGGTAGAAAACTCCTGTCAGAGAAAACAGTGTGTACAGAGGCACAAAGTTTCCAAACACCACAGGCCAGGGCCAGTCCAGAACAATTTTTTTCAACAGTCTTTGGCAAAAAGAAGAAAACACCATCAATGACTGAGGCTTTCATATTTCTTTTTAATGAGTGGCTTTTTTTAACTGAGATCATGTCCTTTCTACGTTCTGATGTTAACATGTAAAGTCTTCAGTGAAATGGTTATATTTTATCATTTCCTTACTTGCCAAAATACAATATCATCGACCCTGTTTGTTTACTAATTTACTTGATAATTTCCTAACCCATTATATCCTAAATTTGGGAAAGCCGGGGCACAATTATTAAAGCCACATGTACTTGCCACGGTTAGAAGGCAGAATATAGCTGGCAAATAAGTATGCAATCGTTTACAAAGGAGATTACTGGCAAACTTGATGTTGGGCAAGTCTCTTTCTCTAGTGCTTGTGTGTAAAATGCTGGTGCTGACAACCAGCCCCTCTACCAGGTTTGCAGGTACTTAAGCCAAAATCAGGATGAGTTGATGAAATGCTCCACAAATTCCAGTGTACATTCTAAAGGTAAAAGGTTAATATTAATAAAGTCTCCCTTTCCTCTAAATAAATATATAAACTGATCAGCCTGTAAAATCTTGCCTCCTGCTTTTTGGCCCCGATCACTTTGGCCAGGATACTAAACCAACAAATCCTAGTGATGGACATGACATGATGAAAATAGTAAGATACTTACTGATTTTTAATAGATAAATGCCATGTCTCCACACAGACTCTGATTTTTATTGGTGACAAACGACTACCTACTAACAATCTATAATTTTTAAGAATTATTAAAATTTAGCATTCAAATCCTAGAGTTACCACATGTTTAGAGTTTACCAAGGATTCCCATTCAACATTCTGCAAAGAAGCCTGGCTGTCGTGCAGCACTTGGCAGTGTAAAAAGGCTTCCTTTGTGCCTGCCGCACACAGTTTTGAAATCCCCACAGTTAGAAGAGACGTATTTTATCAGTGCATTGTCAGTGCTGTGGGGAACTGGCTGTGATTTTTAACTGCTACGGCTCTTGTTTGTAAATACAAATTACTTTAGGCATTGCTGAATTAACCAAAAGGCAGACTATCTTTGTATTTTGGTATGTCAGCCAAGTGAGGGCTTCACAGAATTTTTTTAAAAAATGAATTCCTAATAATTTGATACTTGAATTCCTAAAAAGATTGGAAGTAGTCATTATGGGCAAATTAAAAAACTGTGCTAAACCTAGAATACCGTATCAAATTTTTGGTTAATTTAGAAAAAAACGCTTTAGTTTTTTGTCCATTATTGGGCTAACCCTTTGGTATGTACAGATGAATATTTACATCTATAAAGGACACACAGACAAAACCAAAGGGGGATAAGATCAAGGGATGGCTGGGGTTGGGGGGATTGAAGGGGGGGAATGGAGACAACTGTGCTTCAACAACAATAAAAAAGAAACAAAAAATAATAATAAATACAACATAAATAACTGTAAATAATTTTATGCTATAATTTTCAAACAACTTTAATTTGGGACATACCTGTATTAGTTACAGTTCAAATATGAATCACCCATAAATGTGCTGGTATAGTAACTGCTCATAGTTAGTGGGTTTCAGAAACAAGATATCGTGAATTTGAGTTCTTCCCCTATTTCTTACTACATATAAGTGGGTATGTCTCATAAACTCTCTAAGCCTCATTTTCTCAAATGGAAAATAGAAATAAAATAGTATTTGCCCCAGAGGTTGGCAGAGGCCATAAAATAAGCTCATACATATAAGTCCCTTTGCATCAAACCTATCACATTTCTCAAGTAGTCACTATTATTATTAAATTCATTTTCAACATAAAAGTAAAAACAGGTGAAACAGGAGGAAAGAAAACTCATTGCATTAAAGCCACAAAATAAACACACTTGAGTTTTGTCAACAAAGAAAACAAAAAAAAAATGCACAGAACAAATGTTAGAAGAGCTATTTCCACGCAGAAACCAACAGGGGTAGCAAATGAAACAATATCCAAGGGAGCAGAAAATGAGAAGCAAGAGGATTCCAGCACGTGCCAAAGGGCTCGGGTAACCACTTGTCCTCAGATGTCACCTTATTCAGTGAACCTGGGGAACTAAGCCAGATTCCCCTGATGTTCAAGAGCAAAATAGAATCTTTGGAATGTACACTTAATTATACCAATATTGATGGATCTATGCATAAGCTCAGCTTACAAATTTCATGGTAAGTACTTCAACTTTTCACACAGGTGCTTTTATATCTGGAATATGCTGGGAATGCCCATGGAGACAAGGGCATGTGTGACCAGCAGGAAGCTGTCCCAGGCCATATGAGTTGAACAGTCAGTGGTCAAATACTTAGCACCAGCAGATATACTCTATTTATATCTTGGTATTTGCTCATAATCCAAATTTTGAGATTCACTTTTTTTAATTTACTGATTTTAGAGGGGGGAAAGGTAGAGAGAAAGACATATTGATTTGTTGTTCCATTTATTCATGCACTCATTGGCTGATTCTTGTATATTCCCGAATGATGACTGAACCCACAACTTTAGCGTATTGGGATGACCTAACCAACTAACCAACTAAGCTACCCTGCCAGAGCCAGAGATTTTCATTTTTTTAAATGTCTGTCTACTGAAAAAAAAAAATTTGATTGTATTTGTTCCACCACAATTATCTGTGTTTGGGTTGCAAGGCAAGGGGTACACTTGGACTAAACACTTTGAGTTGGTTTATCTGAGGAGGCATAAAAGAGAGGGAAAAGTATGTCAGTGAGCCTGCCTCTCCCATCTATCCAGACCCCCACAGCTCAACCCCACCAGACGCACCAGCATCTACTGCATAATGGACAGAGAGATTGACAACATGGCTAATGTGGAACTGGTAGCCTTCCCGCTTCATGCTCACTAGTGCTAACATTCATGGTAGATAGTTAGTCATAAAAGAGTTGAAGTACAGTTATCCCATATTATCAAAAAGAAAGAAGGAAACCAAACAGCACATCTGCAGACGCAGGTTTTAACCTCCTACTTAACCTTCTCTATTTATGACATCATGGTGGTAGCTTGGACTTTCAATCACGGGACTATCTACTGGAGGATCACCTGAAGACAATTCAACACAGAAGTGAGAAAAGAGCTATGGGAATGCATGAAGATTCCCATCTAACTACTAGAAAAGAATGTTGATGAGATGATAACTGGCTCAGTTGGCAGGAGAAACCACAATTCCAGCCCACATTCTATGACTCAGGATAAGAGTACGTAAGTAAATGTCAAATTCCCCTGTCAGTCCAGTTTTGAATAGTAACACTTGAGGTTCAAACCTTACTTATTGTGAATTTCCTTCTCTGTCTTTAACTTTAATAAATCATTTTTTTTATATTTGAAAAGCCAGCTATATTTTTAAAAGATCATGGTAAAATAAGTAAATTATATAATCATGGGACATCAGAATAAATTTGATGAATAAAAAGATGCACTGCAGAAGTTCAAGAGTAGAGAGAACAGAACAGTTCTTTTGGTTTGTTTTGTTTCTAACATAGGAGGGAAGGAAAACAGGTGTATTAAAATTATTTTTCTATGAGGTAAAGATTTCTGTGAGTGGAAGAAGTTGACGTTGGCTTCTTTCTCCCTAACCCATCGCAGTCTTTCCTTTTGTCGGCTTCTGAGGATGTGTGTAGTCTTCCACCAGGTAGAGGTGATACCTCAGGACCAGGACCAGGACTGAGATGGCTGGGATCACCCAGCTGGCCCACCAGCTGGAATTAGAGTCATGGTAGTAAAGAGATATCCGAAGGCTTGATTATCTTTCCACTGTTATCTGGACGAAGCTCCCCAATGATATCTCTTTTGGCCAATTCTCTAGCATTTGTAGAGTGCCCAGAATCCTCCAAGTTTTCAGTAGCATCACCTCCAGCTTTCTCCCTTAAGATTTCTTTACCAGGATGTGCCTCCAAACGTCTGGTCAGATCGTATACCTTGCAATGCAGGTTCAGACCGGTGCTCTCACTGTGGCTGTGCTTCTAGATCTCCTCCAGGGTGTAGACCTTGACAGCCTTGTGGGACTACCTGGCCGCTCCGGAATGCAGCAATCCACAGGCCCTGCAGACACCAGCCGGGCCAGGCGGAGCACAATGAGCATCTCCACAAAGCTGGGGCTGAGAATTCCCCACATCTCAGCCCTACTAAATCATTTTGTAATCAAGAGGGCGTTCTGCTGAGTCCCTGTGATCTGCTCAGTCTACACCATTCCCATTGTCTGTGCTCTAGATTGGACTCTTGGCACAACTGTCTTTTAATTCAGGTCCTTCTGCCAATCTGCCGCAACACCATTACCAAATCCGTGATCCTAATCATAGTTATCGAGTTACTTCCACAGCCAGGAACCTACAGTGACTCTCAAACTCCTATTAAACCTCATTCTAACTGCCCAAGATTTTCTTTCATTTCTCACACTCACATGTTCTGCTCAAACCAACCATTCTGGACTCACTTGAAACCCAAAGCCATTTCTCATGCTCTTTGCCGGGTTCAGAATGTGCCAATTCAAAATCCACTCAAACTTTAGGAACAGTTCAGCACCCTTCCCTATTCCCAAGTACCATTACTTACTTGTCTGACCCACTGGGCAAAAACACTGGAGGTCAGAAACTATGCCTTACCCTTTCTTTGTATCCCCAAAGTTACTGTCACAGTAGAAGCACAACATGAGTTGTTGAATAAAAGATGTGCTAAGCAGAGTTGTAAATTCTAGTCACTTGCAAGTAAGATGTTTCTATTTTTGTCATTTTTTCCTACTCCTTATCCACCCCCATGTAAATCACCTATGACAAACCTGTACTTTACTAACAAGAGCCTTGGTTTAGAGCAGTCGTTCTTTCTCTGTCGGAAGATTCATGCAGAGAAAATACAGCAGAATTGACACGCACTGATTTTTAAAACCTATCACTGTTGCCTCTCCACTGAGCAGACCTTCTATTTTGCCTCTTGCTTTCCATTTCCCCACAAAAATCTAAACTATTTTCCTACACTCCCTCCTGTGCTCCTTCCTAAAATAATGACATTTCCAGAAACCAAATTCATTTGATTTAAGACTTTCACAGTGAGCTGTGTTTCCTGTCAAACAGGAGACCTTAGGGTAATGAAGGGTAAAGGAGAATATGCAGAAAAAAGTCTTTGAAATAGTGAAGGAATTAAGGACTTGAAATAATCTGGAAGGGATGAAATCGATTAGGGCAAACAGGCAAATAGAATCAGAATGCTCCCCAACAGCAACAACAAAAAATCCTTCACAGAGGGTAATGCTATACGATGAATCCACTGTCCTTAAGGTCAGAGGTTCACCATACCTGCTTCCAGTTACTGTAACGGCACAGCTGGGTGCCTATCAGCTCAATTGCACATTTCCACCACAATGACTCAAACAGAATGCATTCTGGGATGAGGTTGGGTGACTACATTTAGAGAATCTATAAACAATAAGCAGTGGGGAGGGACGCTGATTGGAAGGGAGAAAGAGAGAGGAAGAAGGAGAGGGTAAGAAGAGGAGAGGTAGGAAGAGTGAGGGAGGGAAGGAAAAAGGGAAGGAAGAAGAGAGAGAGAGAGAAAGAAGTAAAAGAAGAAGAAGAGAGAGAGAGAAAGAAGTCCAGAAAGAGAAAGGAGGGTGGGAAGAAGGAGAAAGTACATTTTAAAAAAAAGAGAGGGAGGGAGGGAGAGACAGACTGACAGGGAAGAGGAGACATACTGGAAGCCAGCAAGCTTCCAAAACCATTTTTGAGGCCAGAAGGGAGAGTGCTCAGAATGTGAGCCCTGAAGTTAGGAATTCCTGAGTTTGCAACTTGGCTCTCATCACTCTCTATCTAAACTCCACTTTCTTCTTATGTTAGTAACTTGGCCAAGGTCACAGAACTAGAAATTGTTGAGGGGTAAGATTCAATTGAAGAGAGAGAGAGAAGGGGGGGAAGAAGAGAGAAATTCTGCATCGACAAATTGAAGAAACTCTAAAAGCATGCCCCTTAAAGAACACAAAATACTAGGAAAAATAAATCATTATTTATGATAAATATGCAAGTGAAAATTTGGAAAACCCAAGAGAATAAACTGAACAAACAAAAAAACACTCTAAGAAACTTAAATAAGGTGGATTGTTATAAATAAAAATTAATAACTTTCCTATATGTAAACAATAATCACAGAAATAATTATGGAAACAAGATACTACTGGGTATAAAAATAAAAGAATCAAAATATATATAAAATATCTAGGAGTAATCTCAATAAGAAATGTGCAGAATCTGAGTGAAAAGAAAAACCTAAATACTCTGTTTAGTGAAATGAAATAAGCATTGAATATATAAGTAAACATATCTTATTCTTGGGTAGAAGTTCTCAATTTTGTAATATAGTATATCAATTAATAAAAGTATCAACAGTAATCACCCGAATTTGAAAAGCAATTTCAAATGTACCTCTAAGAAAAATATGCAAGGACTGCAAAGAAAATTCTAACAAAGGAACTGTGAATGGCCTTACAAGATACTAAAATTTACTATAAAACTACAGTATTTGAGATGGTATGGCTGTAGAATAGAATTAATGATACAAGGCTTTGGAAGAAAAGTGGGACTTCCAAAATAGACCCACACATAGGATTATCTAGCACGGGTAAACTTGGCATTTCAAATCAGTGAGGGAAGGTAAGTTTTTTATTTTGGTTTTTGAAGAATGATGCTAGAACAAATAGGGAAAATATGTACTCTCTACCAAATTATACTAAAATAAATCACAGATAGATCTAAAATGTAAATGCCAAACATTAAATCATAAAAATATCAGATGAAAATATCTTGGGCTACAGGAATTATGACACAAAGGTTCAAAAGCCATCAAAGAAAAAACTGATGAAGTTGATTGACTGATTATTTTTAAAGTCTTTACAGAAAAAATAATTAAACATGTACATAAACAAAGCAAAGACACATTGGGAACAGCATTTTCCAGGGATATGACAAAAAGCTACATTTCCTGAACAACACAGAACACTTTGGACATAAAAAAGAAGGAAATAGGCAAAGACGTGGAAGGGTCCTTTCTAGGAAAGGAAATCCTCAGGAATAAAGAAGTGAAATAAAGCTCAATCTCACTAACTGGTAAAATTATCATTTTCTCCTATCTACTAGCAAAGCATTTTAAAGTTAACAACATTCAGCACTGGAAGAGCCAACAGGCTCCTGGTCACAATGGAGATGACTTTAGTTGGAAGACAACCTGTAGATATCAATCTAAAGCAAAACGTGTTGCTTCAAGACTCTGAAATTTTCTCTTAAGGAAGCCATCCTGTTGGAGATAATTACAGAAGAAGAAAAACATATTTCCAGAATGTTTGTTAAGCCATTTTTGGTTTAAAAAGAAAGAAAAGAAAAACACCATGTTCAACCCTAACATGGAATTTTATATTCTCTCCATCTTTTTTGGAGATTGTATTGCTTTTTGATACTAAAAGGAGGTAGCTACTGGCAGATCTATTGTGGGCAGAAAAAGGAGGATTTAAGGATGTTAGGGGTTTTTTAAAGATTTTATTTATTTATTTTCAAGGAGAGAGAAGAGAGGGAGAAAAAGAGGAAGAGAAACATCAGTGGGTAGTTGCCTTGCATGCCTTCTGCTGGCGACCTGGCCCACAACCCGGGCACGTGCCCTGACTGGGAATCGAACCAGTGACCCTTTGGTTTGGAGGTAGGCACTTAATCCACTGGGCCACACCAGCCAGGAAAGGATGTTTGATATAATTTGATTATTACTTAATAAATGTGTTAATTATTTGTTACTATATAACACATTACTCCAAAAGTCAGCAGCTTCAAACATCACAGACTTATTTTCTCACATAGTTTCTGAAGGTCTGGAGCATCTTAGCTGGGTGATTCTGGCTCAGAGACTCAGGAAGTTGCAGACAAGCATCAGGTGGGGCTGCAGTCACCTCCGGCTGGAGGATCCACGTCCCAGTTCACCTACATGGATGTCCACGGTCTCAGTTCCTCACTGACTATTGGCCAGACACCTCAGTTCCATAAACAGCCGAAAGGTCCTCACAACATGGCAGTTGGGTTCACTCAGAGCAAGTGACCTAATAGAGAGAGAAAGAGAGTGCCCCGAATGGAAGCCATGGTCTTCAGAACCTCATCTCCGAAGGGACATACCATCACTTCTGCAGCACTCTGCCCTAGTCTAGAAGTGAGGCACTACACCCTGCTGACACAAACACGGAGGGAGTGATGCCTGGACACAGGAGATGGGGATCACTGGGAGCTGTCTTAGAGGCTATCACCATATATACTCATAATATGTATATTGAGTCCATCTAGTTGTTTCTATAGATATAGATATAAAAATTTACATATAGCAGGAGGATTGTACATCCAGTTTGCTTGAAATAGTCCTAGTTTATGCCTGTTGTCCTGGAATAATGTTAGTATTTAACCTCAAGTATCCCAATTTGGATAATAAATTATACTCTGAATAGGAAAATATCTAAAAGGATACACATCAAAAAATTAGCACTGGAGATTTCAGCACTGGAATGAAGAGAAATATAAATGGGAATTAAGCAATTGAATTATAACAGCTAGGTGGGAGACAAAAATAAAAAATAGAAGAAAAAACCCTAAAACTGGGATGAATCAGAGTCTTTATGCAGAGAGAGAACAGATAAAAAAGTCTTTCCCATGACTTGAGTTCATGGCTTTATCTACAGGATCCTTGAAAAGTAGGTGGTAACAGCCTTGGATATTAACAATAGTAAAATACAGCATAATTCACCTTTACAGACTGAAATTTGAGAATATTTCCTTTGTGTTAAGACACTGCAGTAGCCTGAAGCCCTGAACATCAATGTTGGTCTCAATGCAAAGGAGCAGTCCAGCGTAGTGAGGAGCCTAGAGCCCTAGATCCCATGAACCTTAGAGCCAGAGAGATGGTTTACTAACTGCATCACCCTGAGCAAGGTCCTTTATGCTCTTGTTGTTTCCGTTTTTCTATCAATAAAATAGAACTACCTTAGTCTTTCAACAAGTGGTGCAGGAACACTGTATACCCATGCACATAGAAACACATCACACCCTTCACACAAATCGACTCAAATGGATCATAGACCTAAGTGTCAAATGCAAAACTATAAAACTCCTAGAAGATAACATGAGAAAACCTAGATGACTTTAAGTATGACTTTTTAGGTACAACATCAAAGGAACAATCCATGCAAGAAATAATTGATCAGCCAGACTCCATTAACATGAAAGACTCTGCTCTATGAAAAACAATGTCAAGAGAATGAGAAGACAAGACACAGACTACAGAAAGTCTGCAAAGACACAGCTGACAAAGGACTGTTCTCCCAAATATGTAAAGAACTCTTAAAATTTAATAAGAAAACAAACAACCCAATTTAAACATGCACAAAACCTGAACCCGTAGTTGGAGACAGTCTCCTTGTGGTTGTCAAAGGCGGGGAGGAAGAGGAGTGATGTGGGGGAAGGTGGTAAAAAGTTACTAATATCTAGTATTAAAATAAATACATCCTGGGGATATAACGTACAGCATGATGCCTACAGTTATACTTAATTCTACTGTACTGGGTGATTAGATAAGTTGCTAATAAATCTCAAAAGTCCTTAGCACAAGAAAGAAAACTTTGTAACTATACGGTAATGGAGATTACACTTAAGCGTAATGTTGATGATCATTCCTCAGTATATACAAACATCGAATTGTTATGTTGTATACCTGAAACTGATATAATGTTTTATGTCAACTATACTTCAATTTTTAAAAATGACTCAAAGACCTTATAGATACCTCACCAGACAGCACATAAGCATATGGAAAATGTGCCATATCATCTGTCATCAAGAAAATACAAATTAAAATGACAACGAGATACCACTACACATCTACAGAATGGCCAAAATCCAGAACGCCAACAACAACAAATCCTGGCAGAGATGTGGAGCTACAGAAACTCTCATTCACTGCTGGTGGGAATGCAAAATGGTATAGCCACTTTGGAAGACAGTTCGGTGGTTCTTATCAATTTAAACATACTCTTACCATACAATCCAGCAATCATACTCATTGGTATTTACCCAGAGGAGTTGAACACAAGTCTACACAAATGTTTACAACAGATTTATTCATAATTGCCAAAATTTGGAAGCAACCAAGATGCCCTTCAGAAGGTGAATAAAAAAACTGTGATACATTCACACAACGAAAGATTACTCAGTGCTAAAAGGAAAGGAGTTATCAAGCCATGAAAAGACATAAGGAAAATTAAATGCATATTACTGAGTGAAAGAAGCCAATCTGTAAATGCTCTATACTGTATGATTCCAACTAAATGACATTTTTGAAAAGACAAAACTATGAAGACAGTAAAAAGATCAGGGGTTGCTAGAGTTGCAGGGAGAAGGAAGGGATGAATAGGCAGAGTACAAAGGATTTTTAGGGCAATAAAAATACTCCGTATACAATAATGATGGATAAATGTCATGATACATTTGTTCAAACCCAGAGGATGCACAACACCACGAGTGAACCATAATGTAAACTGTGCACTTACAGTGATTACAATGTGTCGGTGTAGGTCCATCAATTTTAACACACGTACTGCTCTGCTAGGGAAGGTTGATAGCAGGGGTAGCTATGCATGTGTAGGGACAGAGAGTATTTAGGAAATCTCTGTACCTTCCTCTCAATTTCGCTGTGGATCTAAAAACTGGTCTACAAAAATAAAGTCTCAGGGGAAAAAAAACCCCAAAACCCTTCCCTTGGGAACTTTTAAGAAGGAGGGGAAACATGAGGCTGGAAATGAAGGTGGCAT
>PVKM010004638.1:0-51372 GCA_004027735.1 Carollia perspicillata
TTTGGTTGTTTCTTTCTTCCTTCTGGTCTACTCTATTGATTTGAGTCCCAGTTTTCTTTCCATCACTATTGGTTCCCTGCACATTTTCCTTCATTTCACTTAGTGTAGCCTTCATGTTTTCATCTAATTTGCAACCAAAATCATCCAATTCTTTGAGTATCCTGGTCACCAGTGCTTTGAACTGTGCATCTGATAGGTGGGCTATCTCTTGGTCGCTTAAAAGTATTGGCTCTAGGGCTTTGATTTGTTCTTCTGTTTGAGCCATAATTTTTGGTCTGGTTGAGCCTGTTACACATGAGGGGCAGACCCTTAGGTGTTCACCAGGGCGGAGCAACCCAGTTGCTGGGTTGTGACCCTGTATGTTGGGTGGGGTCAGAGAGGAAACAATGGCGCTTTCTCTCTCTCATATTTCTGTCCCCTCTGCTGCTTTCCACAAGCAAACTAGGCCCTTCTGGTGTTGGTTCCCAGGTGGGTGGGCTTGTGTACTTTCCACCTTGTTCACCTCACTGGGTCTGCTCATTGCCTCCCCAGGTCCGGGGTCTGCTAGCCACCGCCTGCGCTCCCCAGGTCTGCCAACTGCTGCTTTTTCCTGCCATTTCCCTCTCATCTGGCCACCAACTCTGCCCCTCTTACCAGTGTGGATGAATGGTTGTCAGACTTCTGTACAGTTCAATTTTCTGTCTGTTGGTTGTTTTTTTGTTTCTAATTTTTTTTGTCCTTAATTTTGGTTGTGAGAAGAGGCACAGTGTGTCCTTCATCTTGGCTGGAAGTCTGCCAGTTTGTTCTTTGTGTCAATGTCTCTGGTTATATTTTGCTTGCTTGTTTTATTGATTAGGTTCCACTTATAGGTGAGATCATATGGTATTTGTCCTTCACCGCCTGGCTTATTTCACTTAGAATAATGCTCTCCAGTTCCATCCATCATTTATTTTGAAATGGAGGGCAACCACAGCTGCAGACCCCAGTCTACTATGCATACCAAGCAATGCAACTTTTGCTCATAATGTCATGACTTTTCTCTGATTCCAGCATCACTGGTTGCATTTTGTATGGGTCCCATAGTATTATTCAAGGTTTACAGTATTGCACTTAACATGATGAAAAATATGTCAGAACTTCCAGAGATCACTTTTTATGTCTATATCAAATTTACTAGAAAGGCAAACTACTCTCATAGAAATGTAGTGTCATGCAATGTTTTAAGGGGATTCTCACAGCACCCGAGCTCACTGTAATAGCAAAAGAAGGTGACTACACAATTATTTTAGTACATATTTTATTATTTTATGTAGTTATGATTGAAAACTGTATCTTTACATCTGTTTACATTTCTCTCAACTATATGGCCCTGTGTATGGTCTATAAATGTCTGTGTGCATAGTTTTAATAAATTTTAACTTTTTAATATCAGTTTGTTTATATTTATAGTAGCAAATGATAAGATAGATTAGTATTTACATATATTTTATTCATTCATGACATACCTAACTTTTCTTTTTCTTTTATAAATGTATTTCTAGGCTAATAGTTTGTAAGTGTTTTTCAAATTTTCACAAATTTCCAATAATTTTTCCAACATATTTATCGAAAAAATCCAAGTATAAGTGGCTCTGTGCAGTTAAAACCCATATTGTTCAAGGGTCAACTCTATAATTGTTTTAATGCCCTGGTCTAATCATTTTATTATCTGTGTCAGTTCTGGATTGATTTTGATTGGCCAATTTTTTTTAATGCCTGATAATCTTTTATTGGGTATCAGACATCATGAACTTCTTCATGTTATTGCTGGCTATCATTGTATTCTACAACTTTTCTCAAATTTTGTTCTGTTATTGAGTTAATTTCCTTGGAAACAGTTTGATCATTTCAGATTTGTTAAATGGGACAAACGCAGCATTTACTTTACTGAAGCAAGGCCACTCTGAGTATGGCATCTAATGCTCCATGAATTATTAGGCTTTCTAGTCTGGTTGGTAGAAATAGACACTAATCACAGACCTTTATGAGCACCAGGCACTGTTCCCTCTACTCCTTTCTTTTGGTTCTCCCCCCGGCTTTTGTTTCCTAACATGCATGCACTGACAAGTTCACTACTGAGCACTGGGGAAAGACCTTCTGCCAGTCCTCAGGGTTATCTTCTGTGTGGCCCTCTATCAGAGTGCTTCTTTTCATCACTGCTCAGAAACTCTCTCAAGGCAGAAGGCTGTCTTTATTTCATTTATCTCTCATCTTTCAGGGATCACTGTCCTTAGTGGCTTGATATCCAGTGTCTTGAATACCATTGTTTTTTATATTTTGTCTGTATTTGTAATTATTTCATGTAGTAGGGTAAATTAGGTCCTGTTACTCCATCTTGGTTGGAAAATAAATCTAAGAAATGCTTTTAAAATTTCTGTCTTTCCATTCATTGAGTGTAAGCTAAGAATACTAGTAGCCACAAGTAACAGAAAATGTGATTATGCCTAAACTATTTACCATTTACTCATGAGATAGACTCTGCTAGTCATTCCCCAATATCTTATTCCCTCTTCCCTTCTCAGTGTAGAACTCACTGAGTTCTATAGTTGAACACATTACATTTCTCAGTTCCCCAAGTATTATGTTTGGTCATGTGACTATGTTCTGGCAAATTTACTAACATGAAGTGGTGTTTGCAATGTCCAGGAAGTTTTGTTACAGGGTGAAGACCTGTTCATCTCCTCTACTTTTCTCTGTCTTGCTGCCTGGAACCAAATGTGATGGCTGGAGCTGAAGCAGCCATCTTAGACCACAAAATAAAACTCACATGTTTAACCTGGTCTTTGCAATCTGCAGAGCTACATTCCCATCTAAATCATTTTATTTTAATAAGTGTATTTTGAATTTTTTAATTAAAGTTTTATTTTTGTTTATCATGCTTAATTTGGGCTCCCTGTTACTTATATCTGAACCCAATTCTAACAAATAAAAAAAAGAAAACAAGAATTACAAAGGCAGATGAATCTCAGAGTTGGTCCATGATGCAGAAATACTATCAAGAACCCAACTCTTTTCATAAATGTGCTTCTCCATCTTTAGCATGTTGTCTCTTTGTTCTCATACTTGGCACCTCAAGATTCTAACATGGCTGCCACAGATCCAAGCATCACATCTGTGTTCAAGGCAAAAAAAAAAGAGGCATTTACCTCTTTTATCAAGGAAGGAAGAGCCTTCTAGGAGCCCCTTTCACACTTCTGAACTCCAGACCGCACTACATAGCCACCCCTACTACAAGGAAGGAAGGCTGGGAAAGTGACTGCCTGCTTCTCTAGCCTTTGTCATGGAAGGCAGGCAAAGGACAAAGTGGGTATGGCTGTTGGACTGGGCAAAAAATCAATGTCTGCCCCACACAATAGGGATTATGGCTATTTAAAAGGCAAAGGTTTGTGCTGTGGCTGGTGTGGCTCAGTGGATTGCATGCCAGCCTGTGAACCAAAAGGTTGCTGGCTGGATTTCGAGTGCATGTGCTGGATTGCCAGTACATGCCTGGGTTGCAGGCCAGGCACCCAGCAGGGGGCATGCAAAAGGCAACCACACATTGATGTTTCTCTCTCCCTCACTTTCTCGCTCCCTTCCCCTCTCTAAAAATAAGTAAATAAAATCTTTAAAAAAATAATAAAAATAAAAAGCAAAGGTTTGAAAGCCCAGACATTTTAATGTAGACACTTACTTGTAAGGGGGGAATTTAGGAAAAGTAAAAAGAAGAGGAGGGAAATGTCTTTCTTAGGACATTTTTGTGATTCTCAAACTTTAGTGTACAAGGGAGTTATTGATCAGAATTGTTGGACAAAGCCAACAAAACCAAAGAGGGGTCAAATCAGGGGAGGGAGGTAGGGATGGCTGGGGTGGCAGGGGAGTGGTGGGGGGAAAATGCAGACAACTGTACTTGAATAACAATAAAATAAATAAATATAAATAAATAAAAGTATAGGAGAAAAAGCTTTTAAAAAATTGTGTGAAGAAATCACAGCATTTGTATTTTATGAGTGGCTGAGGAGATTTTCATGGATAACTTTGACTACACAAAGTCTGTCCAGAAAGTATCCAGCCATGTACTATGACAAAGACATTTATTGAAGAAGGTACAACATACAAAAAACATTGTACATAGGACAACGATGCCTCTGTTCCCTTAAAAGAAGGCATCTTGGGGCCTCAAACAGTCCTCTCAGTGTCTCTTCCACTGTTCAAAACTCTGCTAAATCCTTGGAATCACCATCGGCAGCCTGATTACATTTTCCTGAATCTCTTCATGGTCTGAAATCTCTTCCCTTTCAAAGGTGATTTTAGTGTGGGGAAAAACCAGAAGTCTCTGGGCACCAAATTGGGCTGCAGGGGGCTGAGTCACCGGGGTGATTTGATGTTTCACAAAAAAGCTCTACACAAGACGTGATGCATGAGCAGGCATGTTGTCATGATAAAGCTGCCAATCACCAGTTGCCCATATTTGTGCCTGTTTTCGCTGTATTGCATCTCTCAGCTGATGAAGAACATTGAGGTAGTACTCATTAATTGTGTGGCCTGAAGGGGTGAACTCATGATGGCCAACACCTTCCCAATCAAAAAAAACACAGTTAACATGATTTTGATCTTACTGTGACTTTGCTGAGCCTTCTTAGCACATGGAGAACCAGGCAACTTCCATTGGGATGGCTAGGCCTTTGTTTCTGAATCATAGCCATAGATGCATGATTCATCTCCAGTTATAACCTTCTTGAGGAAATCGGTTCATTTGTAGGGGTTTGAATCAAGCCATCAGCAACTGCAGCTCAATGTTTCTTCTGCTCCGGTAGCAGAGGCCATGGAACAAATTTTGCCACAACACATTTCATGACAAGATCCTGTGTCCAAATCTCAGGCACAGTAGTTTTTGGAATCCCTAGATCAGCTTCTAGTTTTCGCATTGTCAGTCACCAGTCTTTGTCAATTGCAGCCCATTCATATTCAACATTCTCAAGTGTTCTGCTTGTTGCAGGTCTTCCAGAACATGAGTCACTTTCAACAGATTCTCAAGCATCTTTGAAGTGTGTGTGCCACACTTTTTTATTTGCACTGTACTCATTGCATTATCCCTTAAAGCCTTCTGAATCATCTGAATAGTTTCCATAGAGGAATATTGAAGCTAAATGCAAAATTGACTCAGATTCCTTGCTCTATTTGCTCAGTCCTTCTGAATGCAATGGTCACATGCTCACTCATGGTGTCTACTGCCCCCACTGACTAGTACAGTGAAGTCATCGTTGTTCACACAGGTGCATTCCAGTCCACTCTCCTTGGCTTCCAGGTTACATTGATGTCATGTTGTTCTCATATTAACAGTAGCTAGACTTCTTCTGCACAGACTTCATCATACATACTTTTTTTCTGCCTTCACTGATTAAGATGGCAACTGCTACATAAGATGCAGCCCTATACCTTTTGTTCATTAAACCCTTATGCTCAGGAGGTCTCAGGTATCCATGCAGTTTCAGAATAAACTTCCTCCTCATGTTTTGTACTTTGGGAGTCAAAGGGCTTAAGAGGATGGTTGTTTGAGACATCAAAGAGCATCAGAGGTGTTTCCCCCTGACCCATTGTTGCACTTTCTTTCAAAAGACTAACTACAGTTCTGTCGACCTTACTCCCCTTTGAAGCCTATGAGTATAAGTCTTGATGAATATTGCTTAGGAATCACACTGAAGAAAAAATCACACTACAGCTGCTTCCCCCAACCCCCAAAATATTTGCTCCTTGAAAATAAATGTGCAATCCAGATGTTGACTGGTAGAACCTCACCCTATGCCCTGCTGAAATGCAAAGGCCTTAGCAAGCTCCCTTGGGTCTGTGGTCTTACAGAAACCTTGGCCTCTAACTTGGCATTAAATTGTCAATTTTTTAACACACACATACACACAAGAATATATGCATGCACAAAAATATACATGCATACACACATAAACACTGAGCACATAGTACAAGCACACACATACACACATGCATATACAAGCACACATGCACGATTATACACATACATATAAATACATTAAAGAATATGTGCACACATGTATACAGAGTATGTTTGCACAAACACAAAAAAAAACCACAGTCTGTGTGAAGTCCAGTGTCCTGAAGCTCTGAGAGTGCTATAAACTGAGTGTTTGTGTCCCCTCCCCTCCCAAACCCCCCATCTGCCAAAATTCATGTTAAAATCTATTCCTCGGGATTATAGTATTAGAAGGTGATACTTTGGGGAGGTGATGAGGTCATGAGAGAGAAACTCTCCTGAAGAGGATTAGTGTCTTACAAAAAGAAGCTAGAGAGCGAACTCTCTCTCTCTCTTTGCACAATGTGAGGACACAGTGGGAAGACAATAAGGTGCAAGTCAGGAAATGGGCCCTCTCCAAAACCCAACCAGGCTAGCACTGTTGGATTCCCAACCTCCAGAACTGTTAGAATAAATTTCTGATGGTCATAATTCACCGGGGTTATGGTATTTTTTAAAGCACCAGGAATGACTAAGGGAGTGGGAGAGGACCAGGAGGAGGACATTTGCCTTAAAGACAAACAACTACCACTATCAGTGGGTATGGCTGATTATAAAATGCCTCTTCAGCCTTCTCCCTCCATGGTTTCTCTTTTGTTCCTGTAGCCCGCCCCACACCACTCTCTTCTGTAGCCCAGTCTTAGACCATCTCTCTGGCTCATGGGCCCCTCCATCATTTTCTCTTTCCTCTCAACACTTCCTCACACATTAAAGCTATCTCCCTGCTTTGCCTCATGCACAGAAATTTCTCTGCTGCTTATTTAGATTTACTTGAGTTTCTTCAGCATTTTGTCATCTCTTTCCTCATACCCCAAGATACTCTTAACAGGATATGTAGTTTTTGTGATTTTCCATTTTCATTACAAATGCAAGAGAAACAAACTTCCTTCAGTAGCACCAAATCCAGAGCCCTGACTAGTGTCCCTCCAGATTTTAAGCCCTGGCCAGACTCTCAACTGAAGGTTTGTTCCACGCACTCTTCTTTCCACAAGGAACTCGACGCCCCCATCCTTCCCAGAAACAGGCCTCTCCTCCCCAGTCTTCACAATGGAACTCTTAGCCCTTCCCAGCCTCTGCTCACAGGACCTGGAGACCAACATCCAACAGAGCCCATAGAGATTCCCTTTCAGAGGCTGACTGGGGCCAGCAAAGAAGTTGGACATCAGGAGGTAACACAGCCTGTCGAACTGGAAATGTGGCTGCCATTTTAAAGAAGTGAGAGAAATAAGTATGGTGAAGGTCATAGGCAAACTTCTAGGGTGCATCTTTAAAGAGCCATCCCAGGACTCAGCCTAGTCATTGGGTGATTTCTGTCATTGCCTCATTGCTGAGCTGGGCCACTGATGGCAGCACAGCCAGAAGACTGAGCTATACATAGGCTTTGCTTACTTGTTTTTGAGAAATGGAACCAACATTTAAAATTGACTTTTTGCATAAAAGCCAATGTCTTTATCTTTCTTTAACAATTGGAAGTTCTGGCAACATGGCCTCAATCAACTGGAGCTAAGAAGGGCCAATTCCTGGAGCCTGGGTTCTGTCTCCTGCTGGCCAGTGCCCCATTATGAGTATTTCTCCTATCCATCAGCTTTATTCATTTACTTTCCCAGCTGCCAGTGACAAGGTTCCCCAGTTTGCTTTTCATACTGACAGGCTGCGTCTCCCAGGCGTCAGTAGTTCTGTTCCTGCTCTGTGGTTCCAGCCTGAAGATAAGCTGGTCGACTACAAGTGAGGAGAAAACCAGCATACCAACCCCCATGTTGATGTCCCAAACATGAGGAGGGGAAGAGCCTGGCTGGGCTAGGCCACTTTCCAGCTGGCTTTCTACTCTCAGGCATAACTTAATCTTAGCAGAAGTAGACTCAGATGGAAGTCACTATGCGGAATGTGTGCTGCCCTGGAGATCAACATCTGTGGAAGGCAGGAAGGAGGCAAATTGTCTTAGTCAGCTCAGGCTGCTGTAACAAAATAACACAGGTCCTGTGCCACCCTGTGTCATGGGCCTCACAACAGCTTGCCTGGACCACATCTTCAGGGTCCCTGATATACATGTTCATAGTTGCTCTAGAATCTCACCCACACTAGAAACAAACCCCTCCCCAGACACCAGAAGCTTCAGCCCAGGCCAAGAGGCCTTTGCAGAGAAGAAGCCTTGGCATGCTCCCTCCTCCTTGCCCTCTTTCCAAGCCAACAGTCTTCCTCCATGAGGATGCACAAGCTCCACTGTGTACAAGCAGGTACAACTTAGATCCTGGAAAGGAGCTGGGGGCACTTCATCCCAGCTCCTGGGCCTTGCCAGCCCAAGGTTCCCATGCATTCCTTCCTCCTTGTGAAATTCTGACCATCCCTTCCCAAACTGTCTATCTTCTCCCATCAACTCAACTTGAGGTGTGGGGAGGGAAAAAACCCTGAACCTTAGCTGGAACAATACAGCTTTCTCCTGCCCTTAGTCATACTCTTGACCACAGCATGTATTTTCCACCCCTCCTCTGGTGGAAGAACATTCCCAAGCACCCCTGGGGTAGAAAAGCCCCTATCCTCTAATGCCTTTCTCTCCCAGAGCTCTATTAATTTTCTTGACCTTCGGAAACCTATGGGAAAGTCAGGCAGGTCCAAGGGCAGTGGACAAGGAAGAAATGTACAGGTATGTGCAATCACTCCCTCCTCCCAGCACAAGCTATTACCTGTTCAGTGTTTGTCAAGCCCCCTTCCTGTTTACTAAGGGGACTGGAGTAGTAAGCAAAGAAAGTGGCCTAGTCCCCATTCGGTTGCTTATCAGCCAGTTCAAAGGTGGGGCAGCAGCTAGTCCAACCAGTTCCCTATCAACAGTAAATAATTGGGTTGACCCCCTTCTCCCTTGGTTGGATCCATGATTTATGTACATTCTGTGTTCCATCCATTCCTGAAGAATGGAAGGTAGCACTCCTGTCATTGGCTAGTTTGGGCCCACAAGGTAGTCCCCAGTTCTGCAGCCTCTTCCAGCCCCCTTCTTGCAGCATCTGGCATGAGAATCAAGTGTGTTATGGATGCCAGCATCTTTCAGAGCTCCTGTCAGGTACCCCAGTCTTTAGTGCTCTCACAGATTGATTTTGCTGGCAGAGTTCCTCCCTTTCTGTATTTGTGGTCTCAGTTAGGTGGCTCAGGAGGCATGTTTGTTTATATGTTGTCCATCGCTGCTTTCACACAGTTGGACAGAAACTACAAATGGCCGACAAAGCTTTAAATGCTTGCTATCTTGCTCTTAAGCTTGCTGATTCCTGGTGTCAGGCAGCATCACACCCATGTTTGGTGGCTGGTGCTATCATCCTCAAGGACTCTCAGCTTCAGTAAGGCCTGCCCAGGATTCCTTACAAGGTGGTCTTAGGCTCCCAAGAGGATGGAAACAAAAATTGCAAGGCTCAGAAATCAAATGGTTCAGAAATCAAAGGTCAGTGCCACCACAGCCAGATTCAGGGGGTGGGGGTTGGGGATGGAACCCCCTTTGATGGGAGGAGCAGCAGCCACATCACCAAGAAGCACACACTGAGGGTTGGAAAAGCTGCCACCATCGGTAAAAATACTGTGTAAGTCTGCAGCTGAACTCCCTAGCACAGCTAAGTTCAACCCACGGTGCCTGACAGAGCTTCACTGGCCACATGGGGAGAATGGAATACAATCCAAAATGACCCTCACTGTGGCACTATGGTGTTCTTAGACTCAGAGCTCCCACACACATTTATCCCATTCAACAGAGACCTTCTGCCTCATTCTACCTCTGACCTCCATGCTCCTGCTCCTGGCCACCTGAGTTCTGAAGTTTACATTTTCCAGAGTCACTCTGGAGCAGGGCGGGGGCCAGAGCCATTTATGGTCCAGGTCAGCAACAAATACCAATTTCCATCTGGGCCAGAGCCAGAGACAAAACCCTGGGAAAGGGCCAAAAGATAAGCTGGGCACCCCAGCCATGCCCTCATGGTCTCCCTATAGCCCACACTCACCATGCCTCCTGAGAACCTAAGCCTGTCTGACTCCAAATCATTTTGTGAAATGGGATTTTGTGAGCTACCATTTGACATTCTTTTGCTCACACCACCCTTGGCTGTGTCATTCCTGAATAAAAAGCCATGATTTTATGAGGTAGAAAAAATGTCACTATCTCAGAAAGGAAAATGCTCTTATCTGGAAAAGAGGGGTGGCAGCACAGGATACTCCTGATGACAAACCATCAGTAGATTCCAGATCTCTGGTAAGTGGGGAAATAAGAGAAGGAAATGTTTTTTTAAAATTCTAGGACAGATGTTGGCAAACTACTTTCAAGGGCCAAACCCAGCCAGTGTTTGTGTGCAAGTTAAGAATGATTTTATATTTTTAAAGGATGTGAAAGGAAGAGGAGGAGAAAAAAGTTGTAGCAGAGACCATGTATGTCCATGGAGCCATTACATCTTAAATATTTGCTTTCTGGCCCTTTACAGGGAAAGCCATACTCCAGTATAATCTAAAAAGTGGGAAATGGGGAGCAAAGGGGTATTAGGGCAAGAAGCTGTTCATAAACTCTCCCTGCCCCAGCATCCTACTTAGAAATTCAAAGTCAGAAATGCCCAGTGTCAAAAAGGGACTGAGTAGGATTAGAGGAGACACCACAGAAGGCCCTGGGAAACCTTGAGAGGCCTAAGACATTCACAAGCTAGACAAATCAATTCACTTTGACCTAGACCCTTCACTTTGAAGGGATATGTGGGTGTATCTGTTTCCCAGGGTGGTACCCCAAACTGAATGGCATACAGCAACAGAAAGGTATTCTCTCACATCCTGGAGTCAGAAGCTCAAGATCAAGGTGGAGGGTCCTTCCTGTCTCCTCCAGCCTCTCATAGCTCTAGGTGTTCCTCAGCATTTCAGCATCCCAATCTATGGCCATCTTCTTTTCTCTGTGTCTCCTCTTCTGTCTCCAAAAGGCCACTTGTCATTGAATTTAGGACCCACCTGGATAATACAAGCTAATCTCATTTCAAGATCCTTAACTTAATTACATCTTATAGATAAGGTCACATTCCTGGTTCTGGGGATTAGGACACAGACATACTTTTTGGGAGGCCATCATCTGACCTACTCCAAGAGGTTTCCTTGGCAGGACACATGTAAACAATCACAACCCTTCCACATATCATGCAGGCTGTCCTCGGCTGTCTACAGTATTTTCTTGATGACTCTCTGGGTACACTGAAACCGTGAAAGAAATGCCCTGAGTAGGAGCTGTGGAGCTGGACAGCATGGCTAGAATCTTGATGCTGTCTTCCACGGTGGACTGTGGTAGTTTGTCTCCAAAGATTACCCTCAATGAGCCACACCCTTGACTCTGGGCTGGCCGCTGACTTCCACCAATAGAAAAGGGTGGAAATGGTATAGTGCCAGTTTCAGCTGAAGCTTGTGGAGGGCCTTTCACACTTAGGATGTAGCCACAATGTTAAGAAGCCAAAGAGACTGCAGGATGCTTGCTCAGCCAGCTCTGTCAACACTCAGAGTCAAGAGAGGTGATTAAAACATTGCTGCTTCAGGTCACCAAATTTTAGGATAGTTTATTATACAACAATAAATGACTGAAATGGTGACCCTGAGCAAGTCATTTAACCTCCCAGTCTCTTCATCTATAAAATGGGTACAACCATAGTCATCCCTATCTCATAGGACTATTGTGAAGATTAAGGGAATTAATATAGCACATACACATCATAAGTGTCCAACAAGAGTCTAGCAAGAATTCCTCTTATTTTATTCTTGGATAGTGAAGCAGGCGCTACCACACATGACCCAGAAATCACCTGCAGACAGTCCCTACCTGTCAGTGGCTCTCTGCATCTTCCTGTCTGTAAGCATTCAGAGCCACAGCAGCACATGTTGTCTATTAGGTGGGGCAGGCAGAAGTGCCACAGGATGAATGCCCACAGAGTGACCCTCACTACTAGAGCAAGAGAACTAGTGTCTTCAGTCCCCTGTGGAATGAGTCAGAGGCATGTTCATGCCCTCTTTCTGAAGGCCCCAAGAAGGTTTGAGCCCCAGTTGCCCATGTGATATCTCTTTCTATCACTTTCCACTTCCCTACCAATGTTTTCTGGTACCAGCTCCCAAATAACTTATTTGTACCCAAATCCTTATCTAAGAACCAGCTTTGGGGGGGAAAGCCAGGCTGAATCATTTGTGAAAGTATTTGAAATAGGTCAAAAAGAACAAAACCACAATGTTGAAATGGCCCTGTACACGTGAACATGAGGGGAGAGGAGTAGGCTATCGGCAAAGCCCAGATTATGTACTATAGAGTGGTGAGGGCATCACTGGAAGGAGCCCTGTCATGTAATCCTCTCAGCATTCCGAATTCTGCTATATTGAAAATGTTGCTCCATCAATTTCTCCTATGTCTCTAGCTCCTCCCTTTGAATTTCTCCTCCTGAGAAAGTGAGGTGTGGGAGATTTCTTTTGGACTCAGAGCTGAGGAGATAACTGAGATCAGGAAGACTAATAAGAGAGACTAAAGGTTTGGGGAACTCGGGAGAGCCACAGAGGGTCAAGACTTTCTAAGAAAAGGATGTGTGTATGTAGAGGGAAGCCTGGGGGACAATGGTGTAAACAGTCAAAACCGAACAGTCCCCCTACCCAGCTGGACTGTCCCTACTCAAGCCTTTCCAGGTGTTGTTTCATGTGTTGACACCCATTACCTAGGAAGGAGTGGAACATGGGAGAGCTCTGCTTCTCTTCAGGCAGATAAGCAGACTGAAGGACAATTTGTCAGACAGACTGCATTGATCAAGATTCTTTTTCACAATCAATAAACTGACTCTGACTTAAGCAGAAAAAGCACTTATTAAAGATCCAGGATAGCTCACTGGATCTATCAGAGAACCAGGCTCAGACCAATGGGCAAGAACCATAGGCAGAGTCACAATGAAAACCACACCACATGGAGAAATTTGTTGGTCCTTGGTGCCACTGCTTATGAGCCCTGGACACCAGCACCAATACTGCTGTGAGTCATGCCCCTGGCACCACAAGTCATGTCATTAAAACCACCACAGTGAATTATAAGGCTCCTTCCCTTCTTTTTATGTTGCTCCATATTCAAGGCTCAGGGCAGGAGTGTCTGTTTGGCAAAATAATAGGCTACAAGACTATAACCTGCCAGGGGTCAGGGTGAACAAGTAGCACCCAAAATCAGACCCCTCAACCAGGTAAGGAAGAAAGATGTTGGGCAGCCAAAGACAGAATGTCCACAACAGTCCATTCCTTTTGACAGACCAACACACTCGGTTGGTCTCCTCAGTGACTACAGCTAGCTCCAAAACCAAACTCCTAGTTGATGGCTGCTTCTCCTATGGTTGTTATGATCCCACCTCAACATACTGAACCTATGGCCATATCATAAAGTTTACACCAGAAACATCCACACACATCAATGAGACAGAGTAATAAAGAAAAGGGTTGTTAGTTAAACTATACAAATATACCCATGGCCTACCCAAAGAAAGAAATGCAAATATGGGCTATATTCTCATATCAACAACTTACCATGACACCATAGCTGCTATCCATGATTTCTATCTTCCCTTCCTTTACTTTTAGTCAGCACTACAGAAATGTCTTAATGTCATGACTCAGGGATCTAAGTCCCCAGTGGTCTTCCACTAAATTTTACCATAACATATGTAAGTACTAGGAGATCCTCTAGGTTTCACTCATTCTCCTTCCCACCTTTTCTGTGTGGCAACAAACTCACTAAGTCAACACCAAAAGCAGCACCATAAGTACCAAATATAAAAGTGGGACTACCTGGGACTACCTGGGTCACCTGGGACTACCTTATGCTATGAGATCTAATTAACTTTGGTTCTTCATCCTTAGTTCTATATCTCATAGACATCTAAATCCCTCCCAAAGATGTCTACAAATTTCCCAGGAAAATGCATTGTTCTGGTCACCTTGTGCTCTGAGCATCTGATTCCAGGCCAGCTAGCTCTTTTCTTCAAAGTTCCAATACAGACATATGAAAAACAGCTCATCTCCCCAAACTTCACCTTTATTTTTTGCCTTTCTGCTCTCACCCTATCCTCTGTCCTTCCATTGAGGGAGTGTTCCCCTCAAGTTCATCTTATTTTCTCATGCCAAGCAGCTTTACTACCCCCTCATTCTGAGTACTTACCTTATACATGCCTTTAACTTATACTTTAACAAAAAGTGAATGAGAAAATATTTATTAATTTAGATTGTATGGGATAACTCCTGCCTTCATTCCATTTCCTGTGTCTTGAACGTCCTCTTCCCCTGCTTGACCCCAGTTCTCACAGCAAGAGTTTCCAGCCTCATTGATGGTGATCCTAGTCTTTAGGTGTATTTAGCATACAAAATAAGTTGCCTCTGAATGCAAGTGTGAGCTGACTCATTGCGAAGAGAAATGTGTCTATGATGGGCATACAGAAAAAGGGGATTTCAGTGTCCAATGTGGCCAGTACACATGGCACACTGTTCTTTGTGGATGACTTAAAAAAACCTTCAAAAGTAATTTTGGATAATTAGTATTTCACTTTCTGAGATGGTTTTAGTAACCCCCTCTTAAGACATGACTCAATTTATTTTTTATTTTATTGTTTTTTAATTAATAAGCTTTCTTTTCATATACTTTCAAATTAACACCAAGTTTGAGCAGAAAATATAGGTATTCCTCTAACCCCCTTGTTCCCCATATACACACAACCTCCCCTATTATCAACATCTCCCACCAGAGTAGTAGATTTGCTAAAGTTAATGAACCTATACTGACACATCATTATCAGAGTCCATAGTTTACATTAGTGTTCACTCTCTGCATTGTATACTCTGTGGGTTTGGACAAATATATGACATGTATCCAAGATTAAAGTTCCATACACAATAATTTCACTGCCTTAAAAATCCTCTGTGGTCCACCTATTCACCTCTTCCTCTGCCTCTACTCCTGGCAACCATGGATCTGTTTCTTGTCTCCAGAGTTTTGCCTATTTCAGAATGTCATATAATTGGAACCATATAATCTACAGCCTTTAAGACAGGTTTCTTTCACTTAGTGATATGCATTTAAGGTTCCTTTCTGTCTTTTCATGGCTCGATGTCTAACTTCTTTTTAATGTTGACTACTCTTCCATTGTCTGGATGAACTAGTTTGTTTGTCCATTCACCTACTGAAAAACATTTTGTTTGCTTCCAAGTTTGAGCAATTATTAATAAAGCAGCTATCAACATCCATGTGCAGGTTTTTGAGTAGACATGAGTTTTCACCTCATTTGGGGAAATACCAAAGAGTGCTATTATTCGATTACATAGTATGAATACATTTATTTTTTTAAGAAACTACCAACGGTCTTCTAAAGTGACTATACCATTTTGTATTCCATCAGCAGTGAATGAGAGTTCCTGTTGCTCCACATCCTCTCCAGCATTTGGTGTTGTCAGTGTTTGGGCAATAGGTGGGTTGTGGTATCTTATTGTTTTAATTATATTTCCCTGATGATATATAATGTTGAACATCTTTTTAAATGCTTATTTTCATGTGTTTATTTGTTAAAGTCTTTGGCCCATTTTTTAATCAAGTTTTTTTTTTTACTTATTATTGAGTTTCTAGAGTACTTTATTTGATTTTAATGATTTGGGTTCTGATCACAACTATGCCTTCACCTTTTGCACTATGGGCTTATCAAGGTTTTTCCCAAAAAAAGATATCCATCTCCCTTGGAGGACTTCTAGTCCCACTATATAAGATAATAACCTCTTCCTATACACCTGCCAGCAGCCTGACCATCGGTGAAGCATGGTAGGCCAGAAAGCACAGAAAAAGTTGGGACTGATGGCTGGGGAGATCACAGAAGGCCTCTCAGAGGAGGGGACACACCTGAAGTAGAACTGAAGGAAGAATCAGAGTTACAGCAGACCAGGAAGATAGCATCACGAGAAGCACAAGGAGGTATGGAGTGACCATATGGGTAAAGTGGCTGAAGGTGAGTGAAGGCTGGGGTGGGGAGACCCCATGAACCCTCATGTGTACCTGTACGTATGTACTCTCAGTGCAACCATGAGTGCCCACACACAGATGAATATGTATGCCTGTGTACACATAAGATCACCAGGTTGCAACACAAACCCACAGGCACACACATGTATATATATGCACACAAGCACTGCACACACAGGCAGGCATATGCACACACACATAGCATTGTACTGGAACCCTCCAGCAGAGGCCTAGAGAGAAGTCCCCTGGACTCCCAAAAGTTACCCAGTGAAGCCTGGGACCTTATTCTCTAGCAATCTTGGGGGAAAGCCAGAGATGTCCTTTGGGGTCACTTTCCTTGGTCTTTCTCAACTCAGCTAGAAATGGAGTTTGGAGAAGAAGAGTCTCTGATGAAATTTGGAATATAATCAAATAGCACTCAGGTCCTCCACAGGGCAGCCTGTGGACTTGGGTGGTGATGGGCGGGCACCTGGCCCACTTTGCTCACACAGACCTCTGGTGCACTTTGGCAGAACTGCAATCCCATCATTTGGCTTTCTGCTCTATAACAAAAGCAGGAAGGTATTATTAGTACCCCACTGAGCAAGTGAGTAAACTAAGGCTCAAGGAGGAACTTGTCCCATGAGGTGACAGCCAGAAAGAACAGGATCTATGGCAGAGCCTCAGTCTGCCTTTTCACATTTCCATGTCCTCAAAGAACTCACAACATTGGACACCCAGGTGAGAACTGAGTCCCTCCATACCCATTGGGAGGCAAATCCACAGAGAAACAATCTCCATTTGACCCCCTAAGAATCTAAAGCTTGTATTGACAAGGAAGGGCCTTTGGCAAATCCCCCCAGTGGACAGATGAGGAAACTGAGGCCCCTGAGGAGCAGGGACACACTCAAGAAGTCACATCTGGGGTGCTGAGGCCCTAAAAGTATTATGGCCTCCTTCTCTAGCCAAAGCTATGCCCAGCATGCACAGAGATCTAGAATGCATAGAGAAGGTGCATAAAACATGCACGCATAAATTCCAGAATGTTTCCTGATGAACACCCAGGTAGCCCAGGGCCAGGTAGGCCACATATTGCTAGTGTCTAGCGTGAGCTCTGGTCTCTTGGTCCTGAGTGGAGATAGAAGTCACCCACAGTCTCCAGGAGAGAGAGGAGGAGTGTCAGCCTGGCTGCACATCTCTGCTTTGCCACACACATACCTGCATCTGGCCCTGGGTTTTCTGCCTGCTGTTGGGAACCCAGGCATGATATTCTCCCCTGAGTCTGCCTGGATTTGCCTGCTGTTTGTTCCACAGACATCAAGCTCCCATGGTTGTATTACTAAGAGCACACCATGCACATCTTTGTAGCACTGGTGTAAAAGCTGGTTTTGAAATGAATTTTACAGAAGTGAGATATGCCCATGATAACCAATCTATGCACACCAAAAAGCAAATGGGGGCTAGTGACAGCTCTGCCAGCTACTCTGGCCCTTGTCCAGGGACAATCACTTTTAACCATTTGATTTTAATCCTTCTGATGATTCTGCAGTTGAAATGTGAAATAACCTGTGCCTGGTCCCATTGAAAAGAGATTAGTCTTCAGCTACCATCCCTTGCTCCCCTTTCCATTCCATCCCTTATACAAATCAGGTTTAAGATTAACACTTTTGAAAGATTTTTCTATCAGTATCTGGATTGATTCCTATTGGTACTATAACAAATTACCATAAATATGGTGTCTTACAACAACACTAGTTAATCCTCTTATAGTTCTGGAAGTCAGAGTCCTAGAATGACAGTGTAAGCAGGACAGTGTTCCTTTGTAGGCTCTAGGACAGAATCCCTTGCCTTTTCCAGCTTCTAGAGGCTCCCTGCCTTCCTTGGCTTGTGGCCCTTCCTCCATCTTCAGAGCTACCAGCATAGCATCTTCCAATCTTTCTTTCTCTGACCTCTCCCTCCATTATCACACCTCCTTCTGACACTCTGAAAAAGACCCTTGTGATGACACTGAGCCCACCAGATAATCCAGGATCATCTTCCCAGATCAAAATTCTTAAGGACTTCTGGTCAAGATGACAGAGTAGGTAAATGTCGTACTTTCCTCCTCCTATGACCACATCAAAATCACAACTAAATTATAGAATAGTCATCCTTGAGAACCACCTGAAGATTATCTCAATGAAACTCCTATAACTAAATTATAAAGAAGAAACCATATGGAGACTTGTAGGAGGGCAGAGATGTGAGAAAAGCTGAACCCACAACCACATGTAACAGTTAAGAACTGGAAGGGATAGCTCAGCTATAAAGGTCCCCATTAAGGAGCAAGGTGATCCCGGCACTATACCAGGCTCCCCAGTGTAGCGCTTCAATGCCAGAGTCCTCAAAACTGACTGTGAGAACCAGCAAGGACTCTGTCCAGCTGAGATGGAGAGCTGCTCTAGACCCAGGCATCCTCTTAAAGGGCCTGATCACAGACTCACTTGCTCACAAATACTCACCCTAAGTTCCAGTGAAGGAACAGCAGCTAAAAAAGCACCAGAGACATATGGGGGAGAACTGAATTATCTGGATTCAGGGTGAGGGCTGGAGGTGCAGCTTTCACCAGGACAGAAGTGGTGATAGGCATAATTGTTCCTTAAATGAGCCCTTCCTCCACCCAGCCTGAAGGTGTAGGAAGGCACCAAATCTGAGTCTCTATCAAGCCTGGCTAATACCACTCTCACCCTACACTTATGATTCCCTGAGACCTCCACCCTACCTAACTTGAGCACCAGCTTGAACCTCTTTTAGTGGCTGTTTTCTCACAAGCAGCCAGCCTTGGTCTATACTGCAGACTAAAATTTCTCAAAGTCCCATAAGCTCCAAACAAGCATTTGCTGGCCTTGGTGTGCCCTATACGTCTTGCTAAATAGCCCTAAGCCTGGCACTAGTGGAAGCCAGCCTCAGTTCCCAGCATAACCTTTCCCACATGACTCTAAGCCCAGCACAAGCAGCTACGAACTTCAGATCACTTTGTAGCTCCCACCAGGTGGCCCTGGGCCAGACACAGGGAGTGGCTGACCTTGGTCTACACCACAGCCCCTCCCCAAAGCCCCCAATACCAACATACTCAGTGTCTGCTTCAAATCTCATCAGAGTACCAGCCAATTAACACCACAAATAACACATCCAAATGGCAGACTCAGCAGGCACACTAAAGCTAATCCATTCTGTGGGGTCAGCTTGCCTGCTGTAATAACAGCCAGTCCTCACAGTCAGTCAGCCTAAAAGTCAGTCCCACCCACTGACACACCTACAACAATCAAGACTCAACTGCAATAGGAGGGCACACACAACCCACACAAGAAACATTCCTGGAATACCTGGTGCAGGTGACCAGGCAGACTGCACAACTGGGTCCCAAATGACACCTACTACATAAGGCTATCCTGCCAAGACTGGGAGTTGTAGTGGATCTACCTACTACATGGAAACAAACACAGGGAGGCAGCCAAATGACAAGGAAACATGCCCCAAATGAAAGTAACGAGATAAAAAAATACTACACAAAATGGAGGCAAGCAATCTACCAGATACGAAGTTCAAATACTGGTTACGAGGACTCAAAAAACATAGGGGAAGAATAGATCAACTCAATAAGTATTTCCACAAAGAGACAGGAAACATAAAAATTGACATGGAACCCATAAAAATGTCAGAAATAAAAAATAAATAACTGAAATGAGGAGTACACTTGAAAGAAGCAACAGCATATTAGATGAAGCAAAGGATCCAATCATATATTTGAAAGACAAGATAGTGGAAAACACCCAATGAGAACAGAAAAAATGAAAAAGAATTTTAAAAATAAGGACGGTTTAAGGAAACTCTGGAACTTCAAGCTTACCAACATTCACATCATGTGGGTGTCAGAAGCAGAAGAGGGAGAGCAAGGGATTTAAAACTTATTTCAATAAATAGGAATGGAAAATTTCCCTAACCTGGCAATGTAAAAAGACCCACAATTCCATGAAGCAGAGAGAGTCCCAAACAATATAACCCAAAGAAACCCACAATATGACACATAATTAAAACACCACAGGATAAGAACAAGGAGAGAATCTTAAAAGCAGCAAGACAAAAGCAGTTAATTACATACACAACAGCTCCCATAGACTGTCTGCTGATTTCTCAACAGAAAACTTGCCGGCCAGAGGGACAGGCATGAAATATTCAAAGTGATGAAAAGCAAGTACCTGCAACCAAGACTACTCCACACAATAAGGTTGTCATTTAAAATTGAAAGATAATAAAGGGTTTCCAAGACAAGAACAAGTTAAAGAAATTCATCACTACCAAACTACCAAACCAGTACTACAACAAATGTTAAAGGGACTTCTTTAAGAAAAAGAAAAAAATCAAAATATATATAAGAAAATATTGAAAAAAATTCTCAATGATAAAAGCAGTGGATCAATGAACACATAAACTAGTAAAATGGTTAAAAGAGCAAAAGTAGGAAGATCGTGTGTAATTACAACAGTAAGTTAAAGGACACGCACACACAAAAAAAAGAAGTAAAAAATAATGACAAAAACATATACAGAGGGGGGAGTAAAAATGGTAATGATTATAGAATGTGTTTGAACTTCAGCAACCATCAACTTAAAGTAGACTGCTATAAACATACCTTGGTATATATGAAGCACATGGTAACCATAAGCCAAAAATATACAAGAGATATACAAGAAATAGAGGGAGGAATCCAAACACAGCACACAGAAGGTCATCAAAATACAAGAGAACAGAGCAATGGAGTAAGAAAAGAACAGAGAAGAACTGCAAAACAATCAGAAAACAACTAATGAAAATGTCAATAATTAAATACTTAACAATAATTAATTTAAATGTGAATGAATTAAATGTTCTCATTAAAAGACAAATGGATAAAGAATATGTGGTACATATAGACGATGGAACATCAGCCATAAAAAAAGAGTGAAATCTTACCATTTGCAACAACATGAATCAAACTATAGGGTATTATGCTAAGTGAAATAGGCCAGACATAGAAAAACAAATGCCAGATGATTTCATGTATATGTGGAATCTAAAAAACAAAATAAACATGCAAACAAAAGAGAAACATACTTGTATATACAGAGAACAAACTGATGGTTGCCAGAGGGTAGGAGGGTTGGGGGACTAAGTGAAAAAGTGGAGGAATTAAAAAGTATAAATTGGATCCTGACCAGTGTGGCTCAGTTGGTTGGGTGTCGTCCTGCAAAGCAAAAGGTTAATAGTTTGGTTCCTGGTCAGGGCACATGCCTGGGTTGTGGGTTTGATTGTCATTTTGGGTGCTTATGAAAGTCAACCAATGAATGTTTCTCACATCAATGCTTCTCTTTGTCTCTTTTTCCCTCCTTTCCTCTCTCTCTAAACAAAAGTACAAATTGGTACTTACAAAATAGTTGTGGGGATGTAAGTTACAGCTACAGCACAGGGAATATAGTCAATAAAGTAATCACTTTGTATGGCGTCAGATGGGTGCAAGACTTAAATGGGGGCATTTTGTAAGTTACATAAATGTCAAAGCACTATGTTGTACACCTGAAACTAATATAATATTGAATGTCAACTGTAATTGAATAAAAAAATTTAAACATTCTTAATTATATCGCAGAATCCTTCTTGCCATGTGCAGGAACACATTCTCAGGTTCTGGATTCAGGATGTGAGATTTTTGTGGAGTTCATTATTCTACCAACCACATTACCTTCATAACTTTAAATAATATACTTAAATGTTTATATCTTATGTCATCAATTTTAGTGCTAGGTCTTGCCTTACCCATATCATTTGCTCAACAAATATTTGTTCTGGGAGCTAGGTTTACAGCAACAAACAAAATAGGCAAAATCCCTATTTCCAAAGAGTTTATGTTCTAGAGGGGAAAGTAGATACTAGACCAAGTAAATGAGTAAATTATGTTCCCATAACAATTGTTTTTTGGATAATAATTGGCAAAAGTTACCAAAATTTAAAACATGCCTACTCTTTTACCCAGCAAACACACCACTAAAAATCCATGTGTAAAGATATATGTGTCAGTCTGTTGTATTTCATAGCATTATTTATGACAGCAGACATTAAGCAACAATCTAAAAAAATTTGTTAATGGAGAATTGGTTAAATAAATTGTGGTGCTCAGAAACTAGAATTTAGAGATTATTATGATGCTATTTATTCCAGAATCTGGGTTTATAGCAAACCCTGTCTTCATAGAGCACTGCCTAGGAAACAAAGACAGATCACACACTGAACAATGAAACTAGATATTGTTGGTAAAGGAGAGAGTGAGTGTTCTTGAGAAAGAATGAGAGAGGAGGAGAGTGGTGAGTGCTGGCAGATGCAAAGTTTGTTTTTAAATGTTTTATTTTGAAATGACTTTAGATTTATAAGAGTTGCAAAGACAGTACAGAGGGTTCTGGAATGCCCTTCTACCAGCCTCCTACTGTTAACACATTACATAGCCAGGGGGTTAAATTTATCAAGACTAGGAAATGAAAGTAGGACAAACTATTAACTAGAGTCCTCTCCTACGCAGTAATATCTGAGTCAGACTTGAAGGAAAAGAGGAAGGAACTATGGGATATCTGAGAAGAGTGTTTCAGGTGGTGGGAACAGCCAGTGCAAAGCCCATGTGGTGGGAGATGCCTAGCATTTTCTCAGAACAGCAGAGTAAGATGGAAGGAACCCACTGAACTACAAGTGGTAATTGGTGAAGTCATAGGGGAAGGCAGCTGCTGTAGGGCCTTATGAGGTTTTCCTTTTTCTCTGAGTAAAACAGGGAGTCCCCATTTTCTCCCAAGGGTTCTAAGCAGAAGCAGGACACAATCAGAGAGAGTATCTGGGTCTTTCTGCTGCACTGTGTAGGTGATGACAGAGCAGGGGGAGTAGTAGAAGCTAATATGATAATCCAGGCAAGAGGTCATGGGCAACTTGGACTCTGGTAGGTGGGGAAAAATGGGTAGAGTTTAGGTATATTTTGCTGACAAAGCAGAAAACCTTTCTTCATGGACTGGACTCACTTTGCAGCTCTATGGCCTGCGCTCTCCCCCATAATTCCACTGCAGCTCTATGGGCTCTGTGAGTGTCAAGGCTATTAATACTTGCATTCTATTCCACCACATTAACCAAACCCTCCATTCTGTGTGCAAAAGATTATTTTAAAAATTAAAATGTTATGAACAATTTTTACATAAACTGTAATTTTTTTATACTTCCAGTAAACTAAAGAGTAAATTTTTCTTTATTTTTTAAAAATTGTTGTTTATTTTATTCCATTACTGCAGTAGGTAACAGAGCTTAGTAGTCGCAAGTGTTCCCTTTGTGCCCAGACTACTGAGCCACTGAATAGGCCTTGAGGGCAGGCTGGGCTCAGATCTTGGGGCAGGTGTGAGTTGAAGGAAAGACTCAGGCTATGAGGGGCTGTGGGGAGGGTGTGGGCATGGGTATGGGATACAGTGAGGTCAAAATTGCTTACTAGAGTGCTGTGGGACAATGCCAGCCCTCCAGGGACTTCCTTAAAAATTCACTATCAGTATATTAGAAACCTGAGATGGAGAGCAGAAACAATCTCCTTGTTCAAGGAAAAGTATTTCTTGAGTGTCTTAGATTCTGGAGATACAGCAATGAAGAAAGATTCCAAATCAATATTTTTTTCTTTTATTATTGTTAAAAAACAGTTGTCTCCATTTTCCCTCTACAACTCTCCCATGACCCACTCATCCCTACCTCCCATCCTCAATCCTACCCCTATTTGGCTTTGTCCATGTGTCTTTTATACATGTTCCTTGATGACCCTTCCCCTTTTTCCCCTATTATCCCCTCCTCTCTCCCCTCTGGTCACTGTCAGTTTGTTCTTCATTTCAATGTCTCTGATTATATTTTGCTTGGTTATTTGTTTTGTTGATTAGGTTCCACTTATAGGTGAAATCATATGGTATCTGTCCTTCACCCCCTGGCTTATTTCACTTAGCATAATGCTCTCCAGTTCCATCCATGCTGTGGTGAAGGGTAAGAGCTCCTTGTTTCTTTCTGCTGTGTACTAGTCCATTGTGTAAATGTACCATAGTTTTTGGATCCACTCATTTACTGATGGGCACTTCGGCTGTTTAGCTACATGGGCACATGTAGCTATTGTAAATTGTGCTGCTATGAACATTGGGGTGCATGGGTTCTTTTGAATTGGTGTTTCAGGATTCTTAAAATATAATCCTAGCAGTGGAACTGACAGCTCAAAAGACAGTTCCAGTTTTAGTTTTCTGAAGAAATTCCATACTGTTTTCCAAAATGGCTGCACCAGTCTGCATTCTCAACAGTGCACTAGGGTTCCCTTTTCTCCACAACCTCTCCATCACTTGTCTGTTGATTTGTTTATGATGGCTATTCTGACTGGTGAGAAGAGGTATCTCATTGTGGTTTTAATTTGCATCTCTCTGATGGCTAGTGATGCTGAGAATCCTTTCATATGTTTCTGGGCCCTCTGTATCTCCTCCATGAAGAAGTGTCTGTTCAGTTCCTTTGTCCATTTTTTTAAAAAGATTTTATTTATTTATTTAGAGACAGGGGAAGGGAAGGAGAAAGAGAGAGAGAGAAACATCAATGTGTGGTTACCTCTCACATGTCCCCCACTGAGGGCCTGGCCTACAACCCAGGCATGTGCCCTGACTGGAAATTGAACTGGCAACACTTTGGTTCGCAGGCTGGCACTCAACCCACTGAGCCACACCAACCAGCCTTTGCCCATTTTTTTATTGGATTGTTTGTCTTCTTGGAGTGGAGTCGTGTGAATTCTTTACATATTTTAGACACCAAATTCTTGTCTGAGGTATCAATGGCAAATATATTTTCCCATATGGTTGGTTCCCTTTTCATTTTGCTGATGTTTTCTTTAGTCATGCAGAAGCTTTTTATTTTAATGAAGTCACATTTGTTTATTCTTTCCTTTATATCCCTTGCTCTAGGGGACATATCAGTAAAAATATTGCTACATGGAATATCTGAGATCTTCCTGCCTATGTTCTCCTCTAGGACTTTTATGGTATCACAACTTATATTTAAGTCATTTAACCATCTGGAATTTATTTTTCTCTGTGGTGTAAGTTGATGGTTAAGTTTCATTTTTTCACATGTAGCTGTCCAGATCTCCCAACACCATTTGTTGAAAATACTATTTTTACTCTATTTTATGCTTCTGCCACTTTTGTTGAATATTAATTGACTATAGAGACATGAGTTTATTTCTGGGCTCTCTATTCTATGCCATTGATACATGTGTCTGTTCTTATGCCAGTTCCAGACTGTTTTGGTTACAGTAATACAGTTTGATGTCAGGTATTGTGATCCCTCCTACTTTGTTCTTCCTTCTCAAAATTACTGTGGCTATTTGGGGTCATTTATGATTCCATATAAATTTTTGAAATGTATGCTCTGTATCTTTTACCACCTTTGTATCTGTGTTCTTCCCTCTCTCAGTGTTTTTCTTCCTCTTCTTAAAGCAAGCCCTTTAGCATATCTTGCAGTGCTGGTTTGGTGGAAGTGTATTCTTTCAGCCTTCTTTTGTCTGGGAACTTCTTATTTTGCCTTCCATTTTAATTGAGAGATTTGCTGGATAGAGTAGTCTCAGTTGCAGGCCTTTGCTTTTCATTTCTTGGAATAATTCTTGCCATTCCCTGTGGCTTGTAATGTTTCTATTGAGAAGTCAGCTGCTAGCCCAATAGGGGCTTCCTGGTATGTTACTTCCTGTTTCTCCCTTGTTGCCTTTAAGATTCTCTCTTTGTCTTGGAATTTTGCCATTTTAATTATGATGTGTCTCGAAATGAGCCTCTTTGGATTCCTCTTGACTGAGACCCTTTGTGCTTCTTGGATTTGTGTTACTTTTTCTCTCATCAAATTAGAGAAGTTTTCCATTGTTAGTTTTACAAACAGTTTTTCTATCCCTTGCTCCTCTTCTTCTCCTTCTGGTATCCCTATTATACAGATATTATTATGTTTCTTGTTCTCCTGCAATTCTCTTAACCCCTCTTCATTCTTTCTGAGCCTTTTTTCCTTTCCTTACTCTTTTTGGGAGTTTTTTCCTACCTTGTCCTCCAGCTTGCTTAATCTGGTCTGATTTTGATTCCTTCTACTGTGTTCTTCAATTCAGAAATTGTATTCTTCATTTCCTCTTGGCCCGTATTGATAGTTTCTATGTCCTCCTTCATGCTGATGTAGTTTAGGAAAAGTTCCTTATAGTTCCCCTGCAATTTTTGGTTATCCTCACAGAGCGAATTGAGCTTCCTTATAACTGTTTTTTTTTTTTTTTACCTCAATACCTGATAGCTGACTTGGTTCTATTTCATTTAGCACTCTTTCTGAGGATTTCTCCTTTCCTTTCAATTGGGGGTTGTTTCTTTGTCTTCCCATTATTTCCGAGATTCTTGTTTGCTTCCCTTCTTAAATTGACTCATTTTGATTTCCTCACTTTGTGGTGTGAACTTTTATGATAGGAGACCTGTGAGATTCAGTAGTGCAATCTCCTTTATCTTCTGAACTTGATACTCTTGGGATGTGCTTTATGTCATTTATGTTGGCTCTCTGGATGTAATTGGGTTTTAATTGTTGCTGGGTCTTTCCTTGGTGGGTCCTTCCCTCCAGCTGGTTGACCAAGGGTCACTCTGCCCACCATGTCTTGTATGCTGTTGTGCAGGTGCTGCCAGAACAAAACCACAAAGCACAGGAAACAAACCCACACCTGCAAAAATAACTCTCCCCTGCAATTCCACTGTTAATAGCAAATGAACCAGTTTTAATAAGGGTTTAAAGAGATTGAGACTATTATAAGAAAGGAAAGCAGATATGAGATGACCTACTAAAAGAAAAATGATTTTGAGAGGGTAGAAGGAGGAGCACTAATAAAGAGTTGGGATTTGGAGCAATGAGAAGAGAGAAAGTACAATTTACCTTGTGAATAAAAAAGGGAATGAAGAATGTGGAATGGAGTATGAGAAGGTAAGCATGTAATATTAGGTTTAAACAGAAACTAAAATAACATAAAATAAAATAAAGTGAGAGAGAGAAAGAAAAAAGAAGGAAAGGAAAAAAATAAGAAATAAAAATATAGGAGCCAGTTTGGAGTGAAAGATCCACCACAGTACTATCAACAGCAAGTGAGCTAAAATTAATATAGGTGGTGTGAAAATAAGAGGGAAAAAAGAAAGAAAGAAAAACTTAAGAGATGTCTAGAGAAATGGGAAGTGATTTTGAAATGATAGAGGGAGAACGAATACTAAGAGTAAGAAACAAAACCAGGCTAATACAGGGAAAAGTTAAAATTTGAGATGAAAAGAAAAAGAAAAATGGAGAATAAATAAAAGTAAAAAGGCAGGATGAAAGCAAAAGAGAAGGAAAAAAAGAGAAAAAAAAACAGGCCAACACAGGGCAAAATTGAAAATTTGGGATGAAAAATGGAGTAGGAGAGGGGACCAGTAAAATTTGAGATCTGAAATACAAAATTAGTGAAGATCTAGAGACAAAATTGAGTAAGTGCAATAACAACTACCCTACCCATAACCAACTAGCAAAGATTGCTAAAGGTGGAGAGACAATGTGGGTATTTCAAGAGTGGGGAAAAAGGATGTGAGATGACCCTCAACCAGCAAGTTGGTTTTGTGAGGCTGGATGGGGGAGAAATAGTAAGAATGCAGAATGGAAGCTGTTGTAGCAAGAGAGAAAACAAAAATAATCCAAGAAAATAAGGCAAAATGGGGTAAGAAAAGTGGGGCCAAGATATGTAATTTGAAATAACTATAGTATAAAATCTAGTGACTTAATATGCACAAACTTGGTGGACAGTAATGAATGCTTCAAAGCTATGCAGGAAAGAAAATATCACAAATCATGGAGGAGACCACAGTGGATTTTGTCTCAGTAGCCTCTAGTATTTACCACTGCTTTTTCTTTCTGGAACCACCTCTGGTGATGTCAGATGTTGACCCCATCGGAGACTTCCTGGGATCTACTGTCTGTGGCTGTCTCCTTCAGTTGTTAATCTAGTCACTCTGCACTCAGAAGTCAGGGTTAAGCACCATAGGGCAGGACAGAATCCCTCCTGGGGTCAGGACTATTGTTTCCCTTCAGGCTGCTGCTGCTCAGAGGGCAGTGTTCTATCTGAGAAGGATGGCTACTGCCATATGGGGGACTCAGCTCCAGTATTTCAGCGGCTACTCTCAGTTCTCTCCCCCAAGCTTCCATGCCCAGTGTCTCCTCAAGAGTCTCTAGTCCACTCTGCTTCCCCTTTTCCAGGGATCTACTGTCTGTAGCTGATTTCTTCAGTTGTTAATATAGTCACTCTACACTTAGCAATCAGGTTCAAGCACCACAGGGCCAGGACATAGTCCCTCCTAGGGTTGGGCTATTGCTTCCCCTCAGGCTGCTGCTGCTTGGAGGAGGGTGGTCTGCCTCAGAAGGATGGCTGCTGATGTATGGGGGATGAGTCAGCACTGGGATCCAGCAGCTACTCTCTCAGTTCTCCCCCAAATCTTCCATCCACAGTCTCTCATCAGGCATCTCTAGCCCACTCTGCCCCTACCTTAACCAGAGCCCAAAGTAAGTGGCTGCAAATGAAAATTTGTGTGTTGGCCTTTTACACAGCTCTTTGCATCTAGAGCCATCTGTCTCTAGCAAAGAGCATACTTGATGCTTTTTGATGCTGGTTGTTATCTGTGTACTTTTTGGGCTCTGGTGCTCTAGGGTGAGGGTTCCAGCTTAGGGTTTAGACACCACTCTGCCCAGGGAGATCCAACCAGTCACTTAATTATCCGTCTAGTGCTCCCACCTATAGGTGACTAGCCAGCCTTCTCAAGTCTCCACTGCACTCCCTACAGGTCAGGTTGTGCTGAAGCTGATTCTTCTGTCTGTCTAGGGTTATAAGATTTCTCCCTCATTATTGTTCAGTTGTTTATTGTGGATGATTTCTCTACAATTTAGTTGTAATTCCAGATTGGTCCTAGGAGGAGGTTAGTGTGGCTTCCATTCACTTTCCTGCCATCTTGACAGAGCCCCTTCAATCTGTACACATCTTTATACACAGATTTTTAATGGTGGGTTTGCTGGGTCAAAGAACAGGCAAATTTTAAATTTTGATAAATTCTTTCAAATTATCCTTTGAAAAACAATTGTGTTGCCATCAGCAATGATTATAGCTGCCATCATCTCACCTTGGATTAAATCAATCTTTTACATTTTTTCAATCTAGCCAGCATAAATAGAATTCATTGTTATTTTTATATTCATGTATATTTCCAAGGTCAAACATCTTCTCATGGATTTATTTGCCATTGCATTTCTTTTTCTGTAAGTTACTAGTCTATATCCATTACCCATTTTTCTATTGGGATTTTATCTTTAGTCACTAATTTATAGAATAGTTCTATGCATTCCAGATATATTTGGCTTGTTAGCTCATGCACTTCCCTCCATGTCCACTGCTTGTCCTTCTAACTTTATCCATGTTTATTCTTTTTTTTCTTCATTGCTCTTAAAGAGAGAGAAGGGGGTAGAGAAGGGGGAGAGAAGGGAGGGGGGAGAGAGAGAGATAAACATTGATGTAAGAGAGAAACATCAATGGGTTGCCTCCCATACCCACCCCAACCAAGGATTGAAGCCACAATCCTGACTGCGAATCAAACTGCAAACTTTCAGTGTATGGGATGACACTCCAACCAACTGAGCTACACTGACCAGGGCTTCATGTCTAAAGTAAAAGTTTTAAATGTTGGTGTCAAACATTTCTATCATTTCCATCATGGATTCTGTTTTATTTCTTGCATCTCAATAATCAAGCATGTATGGTTGGTTCTTTAGTCTGGAATGAATTTTGTGTGTATGGTGTGAGGTAATGCTCTTTCTTTCCTGTTTTGTCATGAATAACCAATTGTACCATTGCCATGTGTGAAATATATCTTACATTAAACCCCCATATATTATTGGGTCCTTTTCTAGCATCTTTTTCCTGTTTCATGAGTTAGTTGCCTTTGTCTATTTTAATACCACATTTTAAAATTCTCTTACCTCTATAGGATGTTTCCACACTTTGTAAGGCAGGCTTCCCACCATCGCTATTATGCAAAGTTCTGTTGCATTCTTGTAACATATACACAGTTAGAATCAAGTCAAGTTCTATTAAAAATAATCCACTTAGAATTTGTTCTGGAATTGCATTGCACTGTAGACTAGTATGACAAAAAGTGAAATCTTTACAATGTTTTCCTGCATGGGAGTGGAGACACCCACACAGGAAAAATGGTAAGCAACTCCACTCAGTTCACTTATGTAGTCTTTTTCATGTTTTCCATTAAAGTTTTTATCATATTCTTATACATTTTTAATATTAACTCCCATGTTGTTTGTGATTTTTCTTGCTGTCATGAAAGCCAGATTGCTGTTTACTGTTACAGCTTTTTTATGGTATTTTTGGCTCCAGTGATGGCTCCTCCATTTACGCATGCCATGTGACTTTATGATGCTCTCACCTGAGGTGACATAACCCACTCCACCCCAGCCTGACGCTGGGCTTGGTCATGTGACTTGCTTTGGCCACTGGGCTTGGTTATGTGACCTACTTTGACTAATAGGTTATAGTACACAAGATGCAAGCAGAGGTTCAGATTAGGCTTGCACAGGGGCTTGTTTTCCTGGCCTCACTGTGATTAGGAGCCACCATAGTTAAGGGTCAACATGTGGGATTCAACTCTGTCATTATCAGGATATGCCCCAACTGGCCCAAGTTAGAGCAGAACCTCCCAGCTAAATCACAAACATATGGTGAGGCCAGCCTAGATCAGCAACCCCCAGCCAGTCCACAGATGCAGAAGCTACAATATTAAGTTATTATTGTTTTAGAGCACTGAGTTTTGAGGTGGGTCATTATGCAGCAACTGCTGACACAATAATATGTAAATAATCCAGTTCCAAATGCTTATCTTGCATCTACCCATTGACTGAGCAGAGATCAATTCTCATAAATTTTCAGTTGATGTCTTCTGATTTTCTGGATAGTCATATCACAAACACTAAAGGTCATTTTGTTCCTTTCTTTCTTGTGGTTGTGCCTCATTTTTTCCCCTGTTGCATTACATTGACAAAAGCTTCACAAACAATGCCAAAGCTGTATTTATGTCTATATGTGTGCCAGCAGTGTACTGCTCTTTGTGGATATAGGTGCATTTGTAGGGCCCAGTTTCTCCAGCAGCCAAAGAACATCACCCTGGACACGATAAATTTGTTCAGAAGCCCTCTCATAGGGGCAGCAGGGAGGTGAGGCAGCACTGGTAGTAGAAGTCAGATGCAAATTGACATAGATGGACTTCAGGAGACAGTGTGCCCCTACCCACAGAAGACCAATAGCAACACAGTGGCAGTGATAACAGGGAAAGGAAACAGGCTCATAAGATGTCCCTTTGCCTTTAACTCCACAGACACAAACTCAAGTGTCACCAGCACCTACAATGGGGTCCTCAGAGTATCCAACTGGCATTTTTAAGTGAGGCTCAAATTCCCAGTTGTCTAAGGGTACAATCATACATACACACACCAAGACAGGTGTCTGATCTGAGGCCTTTTACTCCTCAAGACGGGGGCATATACAAGTATTTTGGTGTCCTTTTTATGGGCTGCACGGCCTGCAACTCTTGGAAGTGTGTGGAAAGAGTGACAGTGGTAGCAAATTTGGTCTCAGGTAGAATTCCCAGGTGTCAGGTATTGAATGAGATAGTCCAAAGGTTAGCTTCCTAGCTAGGAAATAATGAATATAAAACCTGTGAAGCATGTATACATAGCCTTTTAAAGCCATTACAGTTTCCAACTCAGTTTATCTTGTTTATTGCCTGACACTTAGTCAACAGTGGCTTGAAATACAGGGTGGGGTAAAAGTATGTTTACAGTTATTTATGTGGAAAATAATACAATAATGAATAAGTAATAACACAAGAATAAATTGTTTTGCATACTCACAACTGTAAATGTACTTTCATCCCACCCTGTATTATCTTTTAGTTCTCCTTACTATTAAGTATTTAATGATTGAGAAGATGCTGCAATCCTTTTGTGGAGGGAATTGGCTTGCCTTTGAAGAGGATCATCTGCCAGCAAGATGTCCAGGTGCTAGAGAATGACCTGATCAAATGTCTGTTGGGGAAAAAAATGTCTGTTGGAAGAGTGCTGTGTTCACTTAGCAGAAATGTCTTATACTTCTTGAGGCAAAAGGGGTGGGGATACTGAGGGAGTGCTCAAGTAACAATGAGTAGTAATAAAATTACCACGAGCAATAACAGCTTTTACTGCCTGCCACACACTATTTTGCGAGTATTTCATATGTTCACTCATTTAGTGACACACTGACCTTATGAGGAAGGTGTCATTATCATCCTGTACAGATGAGGAAACTGAGGCAGGGAGAGGTTATGTCAACCCATGGAGTCTGTCTTTAATTCTCCTGTGTATTTAAAGAGGCATGGAATTTGAAGTTCCAGGATGGAGAGGGAGATGCTTGCAAGGTGATAGAAGGGACAGGCACAAAAAGAAAGTCCCTGGGGGCTTCACAGAGAAGGTAGTGGTTAGGTGTAGTTATAGCCTTTACTTATGGTATATACAATATAGTCTTATTATTTGAATGATAAATAACAGCCCTGACCAACATGGCTTGGTTGGTTGGGCATCATTCTGCAAAGTGAAAGGTCGAGTGTTCAATTCCCAGGCAGGGAACATGCTTGGGCTGTGGGTTAGGTCCCTGGTCAGGGTGCTTACAAGAGGCAACCGATGGATGTTTCTCTCACATATTGATGTTTCTCTCCCTCTCTCCCTCCCTTTATAAATTAATAAATAAAATATTTTTAAAAATAAATTATAAATAACAGTATATAACATAGTTGTATAATTTAAACTCTAAATGTGTGTATATAGTTTGTTATTTAGCTATAACTATATATTATATTATTATAATATAATTAGTATATGTTACATATTTTATGTTCTGTATTAGTATAAGTGTAATTATAATTATATTAAGTAAACATTAGCTCAGCTCAGAGTGTCTGGCTCAAGAACCAGACGTTGGAAACAGGTGGAGATGGTGATGCTGGTGTGTCCTCACATCTTCAGGACTCCCAGAATTACAGCAAACGAACTCAGATGAGAAAGGACCAATGATAGTGGAAAGTTTACACGTTCTTAGGTTCTAGATCTCACTCCATCAGGGGTTCCTTCTTGCAAGGTCCCCAGGTGTCCCTTCGTACCTAGGCCTGACCTTAGGAGGTGTGAGCTGTGTCTGGGCTTCCTTGTCTTTATCTTAGATGTAGTCCTTCAGCAGAAGGCTCTTTGGTTTTTGCATTTTTCTCCTTCCTGCCTCATCGCTTGTGGCCTCTTGCTCCTCATGCACTGGGTTTGCTATTTTAAATATGCTAACTTACTTCCTCTTCACACAGCCTAGGCAATCAACATAGTCACACTGGTTTCACGTAAGTGTCCTGAGGTTCAGAGAGGCCAACAGGGCTCATGTGGGCTCAGTTCCAAGCTTCTGCCTCCAAGACCCATCTGCTATGCTCTCCTGCCCTCCACGGATAGAGTATTTTCCCAGTTCTCCCCTTACATCGTGTGTGTATATGGTTATATATTATTTAATTATATATCATTATAATTGTATTTATATACATTTTGTATTCATATGTTATGTTATATATTAGTGATATGCCACATACTCATATTTTATACATGTTGCATATTAGTATGTTGTGTTAAACATTGGTATATTATGTTACATACTAGTATGATATATGTGTTATATGTTGAATTTTTTATGTTACATATTAGTATGTTATATATAATCTACAGTATTAGTACATATGTTATTTGTTCCAGAGTCTGATCCAGAACCCCCAGTATCTAGCCCCTGGTTTTATGTCGCCAGCCCTCTGTACCTATCTATCCCATTTTCATCTCTCCTTCCTCACTGGGTTCTGGGATCCACATGAATTTGTACGGCATGGCAGCCATCAGAAGCCTGCCCTACCTTCCCCTTCTTGCTCTTTCCAAGGCAGATTTTAATTCTGCTGTTGCAGTTGTTGCCTTGTGATACTCCCTCATCCTTTCCAACTTTCTCTGTGCCTCATCCTGTTTCTCTTCTATTTCAGCCATGGTCCCCTTTGTGGCCTCCAAAATAACAGGAAATTCCCAGAGATGCTTTTCTGGGTCCTGCAGTGGGTCGCTGAGGTATGTCCTTTGTTAGTGTCTTCTGAATGCTGCTCCTTTTGCCTCTACCTACAATCTTGTAAGAGGCCCCATGGTATTAGTCATCTTTACCTAATTTCAAATAAAGCAAGGTCTGTGCAGACTTGGTATTTGTTACAGAAAGAACTTTGTCCCCATGTTTGGTCCTCTTGTGTAATGTTCCAAAGCTCTCATCAACAGCTGCATAAGTTAACATGCCCATTCCCAGCAGTTTCTCCCTATACCCACTGCCTGGGCCTTTGATACTTTGAACCAAGGGAGCATAAAAAAAGTTACAGTTTCCAGCACTGGCTGGTGTGGCTCAATGGATGGAGCACAGGTCTCTGAACCTAACGGTTGCTGGTTTGATTCCCAGTAAGGGCAGATGCCTGGGTTGTGGGCCATGTCCCCAGTTATGGATGTGTGAGAGGCAACTGATTAATGTTTCTCTCCCTCGCTTTCTCACTCCCTTCCCCTTTCTCTGAGACTGAGTAAACAAATAAAATATTTTTTAAAAGAACTTACAGTTCTCTAGAAGCCCTCTGTCCCCTTAATCTCCATGACACTTTAGAGATTCTGGACCCTGTTGAAGGGTAGATAATGGTGACTTTCTAAGGGTTTTGTTTGGTTTACTTTTGTCCCTATGAGTCAGGATTCTGTAATTTGCAGCCTTGGCTTGTCAACCAAAGCATCGGAGTTCCTCTATCCCCACAGGATTTCCCTTCATGATACCCTACTGTCACTGGAAGCCTGATAGTTGGTTCCATGCCTGTTGGTGACACCCATTCTGAGAATGTGGACAAAGTCATGGATAGGCTGAACCCACCCACTCTACTATGACTTACGCATGCTGCAGAGAAGGGGCAAATTTCCAGGTTTTGAGAGGTAAACAGAATGCTGTGTGCATGGCACCAGACCACGGCAGTTGTGCTTGCAGTGAAAACTCAATGTCTACTCTCCCCTCCTTTCTACTATAATACAACTCCCAAATTTTAGCTGTGCCCATTACCTCCAGATTAAGACTACATTTTCCAGCTTTCCTTGTAGCAGATGAGGCTGTATGACTAAGTTCTGGCCAATGGGACATGAGTGGACAGGACTGTGGAAGTCCCAGCCCCTGACCTTGCAGGGAGGGAGAGAACACATGTCCCCTCACTGGCTTTTCCCAGGCTGGCCCAGTACCCTGGTGAGCCATCTTGGACCAATACCCTAGGGTATGGAAGGCAACCAGGTGAAGAGAAGCCCAGGTGCCCTGCACTAGATTGCCACCATATTAGCCTGGACTGCTTACTTTCAGAATGTTTAAATAGAGAAAAAATAAAACCTTCTACGTTACGTGAGTGACAGTGTTGTGGGGGTTCTTTGTTATAGCAGGCCAACCAGTACTCTGCCTGGTACAGTGCTCATTAAATAATATTTCCCTCATTCTGTGTGCCTTTGGGAAGGAATATCATGCAAGGTGAGGTGCGTGGGGTTAAAGCTTCCAGACTGCTCCCCTATTACAAACAATTGTGGGCATATTGGCTCACATCTCCATCTGCTTCTTGGCTGGCAGACCAAGACAAATACTCCTCTTCCAGTGACAAACGTGGTAGCACGGGAGTCTCCCAGAGGCAGGAGGCAAGCTAGGTGCCTCAACAGAATTCCCAGTGCTCCCATGGGTCACACTGCAGTGGCACTGGCTGCAGCACAAGACCAGAGGCCCTGCCTCCCCAGGCTCTCCATGTGGCCTGGAGGCAGGTTCACAACCTGGAAATAGTCCTTGTTACTGTTCAAAGTCACACACACACTCTCACTTACCCTTCCCCACCATGCTGTGACCTGAGGACTTTCATCCCCTTTCTGTAGGGTGAAACAGCTGAAACCTAGAGAGGTTTAAGAAACCCACCCAAAGTAGGGAGAGTGAAGGTCAAGAGGCAGCCCCCTTCCCTCCATGCCCTGTTCGTGCTGCTGTGCTGGCCACGCAGGGAAGGTGCATGACAAGAGTGCCAACACATACATCATGTGAGTCTGGAACCAGACTGAGGGCAACGACTTAAACCAACCCATCACATACGACCAGCCCAGCCTTGGAGTAAGTAAGCTGTTGGAGACATCCCCTGAAGTGAGGGGAGTGAGGTCCTGGGTCAGTGCCCCATATTGGTTCACGTGCACACAGGTTCCTCCAAAGTGACTGTCCTGATCTCTGGTGTCCCTGTTATCTGAGCTGCATTGCTTGTTTATGGATGAAGAAAGGCTATGTTAATGTGCCTGGAAATCAATGTCTCACTTCCCCAGACCATGTTTGACCACAGAGGGTATATCTGATCAGGAGCAAAGGGCAAAGATCACAGGATGAGTCCTTTCCCTAGGCCCAGGGCTAGTCTCTCAGGGTGTCACTGAGACACATTTCCCCTGACTTGCATCAGTGTCCTGGACAGATGTTCACCTCTGGAAAGTCCTCGCCTCCCAACTTACACAACAGAAGAACCGTGGCCACAGAATCTGGCCTTTCCTACCTACCTCGCTAGCTCATGGCCATGCCTTCTTCTCTGGTCCCCATCACCTCCAATCCCAGCCTGCCAAACTGTGTCCAAACTCCAACTGTGTGAGTACTCAGAGACCTCAAGTATCTAGCAGAGTTTGGGAAGCTTTGTCTCCCCAGAGCTCTGAGCAGCTGGGGAGGATGGAGGCGGTGGCTGAACTCCACACACCAGCCCTCTGACTGGTCAAGTCTCCTAATCAATCACTACCACCCACGTGTGGGAGAAGTAATATGCCATTTCCAAGGGGAGTCCAAAAGGGGAAATGATCTGTCCCCTACCCCCGCACAGTACAAACAGTGGGTGCACAATAAAGGCTCAATGGACTGCCCAGTGGGTAGAAACTGTAAAGTGCCAAGCAAGAGTCTCCAATAGTAATGACCCCTGTGGACCCCTGCGGGCCCCTGGGGGCCTGGCTTGGCCTGCAGCGACTTCCCATAAGTGACGCTGGAATAGGGTTTGGATTTGCCATTGTACAGAGAAGAGGAGAGGGAGCTCCTGGCCCTCCAGGAAAATCAAGTGAGAAGAAAACCAACGACCAGCCCAAAAGTAGGGCTATGTGGAAACCCTGCCCCACTAGGCCAGGGGCTTGAACCCAAAGGTGCCCTTGTATCCCTCTAGGTACAAACCTCAAGGTGCCCTGAGACTCGGCCCCCAGAATCACCCTTGTTTCCTGGCACAGCAGAGAGAAACAGTGTATAAATATCATCAAGTTACTGAGTTCTTTTTTCTTTTTATTGGCAAAGTAAATATATTTTTATGAAGGACCAAAGAAAATATACATAATTATAACATATGTACACTAGCTTTATAGATTTTTAAAATTTCAAATTTACACAAATGCTGATGTTATTAAAAGATTTTATGTAGATGTACCTATGTACAGTTTATTTACATACATTCATAGGATGTGAAATAAACCTATCAAAACAAGCTAGTTCATTTGATATTAATTTCTAGACAAAATAAGGAATGCATTTCTAAGTCAGGATTGGGGGCTCTATCTGCTTCTTCTACATGCTACGCAGCCTATTCCCCTCTCCTCCGGAAAGGTGGCCCTAGAGGCTGCTGTCTGGAAACAGGACGAGGGGATGAGCCATACTGGGTACAGACGCTCTGGGGCTAACCTGTATCTGTCTGGCTGCCCTGCACATTCAACTGAAGCACATGCACTGTCGGTCCCCCAAAGAAGGGACTTTTCACCCCAATCCTGCAGCCTCCAGGAGGTCAGGTCCTACACCCCTAACAGCCTCACCCATACCTTGTGGTGGTCAGGCTGAGCAAAGGGTCTTGGGACAAAGCCACCTGCACATCACAGTGCAGCCCAGGACATTTGGCCTACTTCCTTTTTCCCAGTGTGGCTCCCTGTGGGAACTGACATTTCAAAACTGAACATTTCATCTTCCTGGGCAATGAAGTATTGGCCCTAGCCCAGGCAGAGAGCCCAGTGGGAGAAGGGCCAGGCCCCCAGATGCTGCAACAGAGGCCTGTGCAGCAGTGCAGGAAGGCACGAAGGCGCAAAGGCACAAAGGCCGGCCTCCAGGTCAGGAGCTGGGTCTCCCCAGGAAAGGCAGCAGGTAGGGGGACTCTGGGTTCCTGCCTCCCAGGCCAAACTCCTCTTCCCATACCAACCCATGCTCCTGGGTTGGTAACATTGTCAAATTCCTCTGAAAGAGGCAAATAAATTATTGCTACAAAATATCTGGGCTATCCCAGCAATGGGGCAGGGTAGGTGGCAGTGGTAATGGTTGTGTGGGTGGATGGGGATGAGGGCGGGGGTCAGTTGGCGGTGCGTACTGAGCGGCTGCTCCGGGGGAAGCGGTGCACCTTGATATGCTTGGACAGGTGGTCGCTCCGTGCAAACTTCTTCTCACACACGGGACACTGGTAGGGTTTCACGCCTGAGTGTGAACGCCGGTGCCGAGACAATTCATCTGAGCGAGAGAACCTACAGGGACACAGCAGTCAGCAAGGCCGAGCTGGCCTGCACCTGACCCCCTACACACACACACACACACACACACACACACACGCACACACGCACACATGCACACACACACGCACCCAAGCCAGCAGGGGTTCCCTAGGGAGCCACCAGCCAGGCTGGATGGCCCCTTGCAGTGCTTCAGCTACCCAAGTGCTTCTGAATTCACTGGTGAAGATCCACTGTCTCAAGTCCCTGCAGGCCCTCCAGGATGGCAAGAATTGCAAACAAAAGGCTCTGCCAGCACAGCAGGCCATTGTCACAAATCTGGGCCTAAGAGGGGCACTAAGTATTGGGACAGACTTTCAAGTCTACCAGAGATCTGACTTACTCTCCACACCCCCAACCCAAAGACCCACCCCCTCCAGTGTGCTGTGGGATCACCTTGCCCTGACTGAGGTTGTGCCTCATGGTCTCTCCTTAGACTAGAACTTGGGGCTTCTGTGGAGGTCTTCACAGGGAAGCCCATCTAGAGAAAGTGAGGCTGGGGAGAGATGTCTCTTCCCCTAGCTCAGTAGGGAGTTCCTGGCTCCTTTCTCTTGCTTCCGTTACACAGCCCCACCCCACTCCTAGACCCTGTTTTCCTGAAAGCTGGGCCCCCTAAGATGTCCACAAACAAAACCACCCCTGCAAGATTCTTCTAAGAGTTTAAATGATTCCCCTGCCACTTCCCTCTCTTGGCCCCAGCCTGCCCGGGGTAAATGCTCCTCCCATAGCCCAGAGGCCACTGGAAGCAGCAGCTGCTAATGGGAGAGGAATAAGCTGGACCACAGGGCTCAGCTGTCACTGACTTCAGGGACTTGAGGTTCTTCCCTGGTCCTGGCAAAGAGACCCCACTCTCCAAACACACATATTCTTCTCTGTGCTCCACCTACACTGACCAGTCCTTATTCCCTTGCCACAGGACAAGTACACATACTGTTCTCTCTATCCAGAATACTTGTCCTTCTCTTCTTCTCCTTGCTCTCTCTCACCCATCCCTTAGAGCCCAGTTCAAATGTCACTTCCTCAGGAAAGCCCTCCAGGACTACATCATTTTAGGCTCTCACAGCACAATGTACCTCTCCTTCCCAACCTCAGCCACAGTTGTTGCAATCTTAAATTCATTTTTCACTTTTTGATAAATGTCAGTCTGTGCCACTAGACCATCAGCTAGCTCCATGAGAAAAGACATGTCTACGTGGTTGCATGGTAGCTGCCCTATAAGTGCATTTACATGAAAGAGTGGACATAGTGGGCACCCACAGGAGGGTGGAGAGCTATCATGAGAACAGTCCCCTCAAGCCCTAGTACATCCATGCATACACTCAGGCACACATTCTCACACACACGTATGTTTGTGTGTGCACATGCCACATGTGTGTGTCGCAGGTGTGGATGTACTGCACACATGCATGTGCACTCATATATGCATGGCACCCACTCCAGAGCTGTGCACGCATGTATGCACATGCACACATCACACAGGGGTATGTGTGTGCCTATATGAACACATATATGCATACATTCACACACAGGAATGCCAGGCCCCATAGCCCCATTCCGGGACCTGGGGCCACAAAGCGAGAGGTAGGTTAGGTGGTGTCCCTAGAACAGCCATTCTCAACCCTGCTGATGAGTTGGGGGTGATGGCCTACCTCTAGCCTGACCCTATGGGTGGAAGCCTTGATCCCTCAGCCTACCAAGTTGCAGAAGGACTCACCAGGACAAGTCCTGGGGAAGCCTCAGGTGGGCAGCAGGAGGGCCTAAGCACAGATGGGGAGCTGGGCCCAGAGGCTGGGAAGACAAGTGCCTCAGCCTGGCTCAGCCACCCCTGGTGCACAGGGCCCTGCTCCTAGAGCATGACCAGGTTTTTTCTACCCCCATCCCTAAGAACCAATTGTGGTGGGCACACAGCAGTGCTCTCTGCATATTTTCAGAATAAAGGAAGACCACCCAGCCTATTTGCTAGATGAGGAAACTGAGTCTCAAGTGATGAGGGCCTGATCCAGGGTGACAGGAAAGGACAGAGCTGCCAAGGCCCAAGCAAAGGCCCTGGTACAGCTTCCTGTTGTGTCCTGCCCACCCTGGTGGCCACAGAGGGCCTGGCCACATCCATAGAGCCTGGCTGGGAAGTGTGTGCCACTAGAGTCCTGTGCCAGGGAGGAAGCAATATCATGAGGCCCTAGTAGTCAGAGTTTGAACCTGTGCTTCCGGGCCAGGGCCATGTGGCCCCAGCTGGAGTTGGACACACAGCTGCTGAGCAGGTGGGTCTGCCCAAGGCATGAGTTAGCAGAAAGCTACAGAAATGCCATCAACAGTGCCAGAGCTTTCCCAGGCACCAGGCACTGGGGGCACCTGCACCTTCCAGGGAGCCAGGATCAGCACCATCAAACTGACAATACCACAGTAAGGGCTCAAAGAGGACAAGAGGTGTGCCGGGGTCACACAGAAGCAGAAGAGCAGGATCTGCTCAGGTCCCCACCTAACTGGAAGCCCCACATGGTCCTGAGCAAACTTCAGAACCATCTTGGACCTCAGTTTTCTCATTTGTCCAGTGAAAACCTCGGAATTCTTGTCTACCTTCCAGAACTTTTCTTAGAGGCCAAAGGCAGTGACAGAGGGCCATAGGACCCCTGTCATCATGAGGACACCAAGGGAAAGCCAGGCCTGAGAATAAGTTGTTCCCACCTGCAATCCCCCTTTCTGCTGCCTCAGGATTCTGTGATCTGAGGAATCCTGTCTCTGGGAATTGAACCCTCAGAAGATCCCTGCCTGGCACCCTCACCTGCAATGTCCCAAAAAGCAGCAGCAGTGAGTCCTGGAGGCCACACAGAAGGAGGGGTCAGGTGACTTAGATGCTGCTCTTTTAGGCACATATTGGCCAGCAATCTGGGTAAGTTGGCAAGCTCTCTGAGGCTCAGTTTCCCTACCTAAAGAGAGAGAAGTGACACTGACAGATCTGCCTCAGAGGACTATAAAAGGCAACAAGTGTTCACAGCAGTGCTTGGCACATGACAATCATACAACAATTGTGAACTCTTGTTACCAGCAAGGAGCTTAGCACAGGGGCTAGACTCTGGTAAGGGCCTGGAGTGTGAGGGTGGTTACTCCTGATTTGTGTTGCTGAGGTACAGGTCAGGGAAGCAAAGAGGTCCAGGTGACTCTTCTGAGCAGCTTGTAACATCAGCACTTCCACTAGCACACACAGCACCTTTGTGCAAAGGCACCCCTTCCATCAGCCAGAAAGCTATGATTGCAAAGTTAGAGCTCAAGGATCTGAATGACAATGGCACCCCCTAGAGTTGTGTAGTGCACAACCTGTCCGACCACACTTGGACATTCTGTTGACTGCAGGGGTAGGGTCAGAGAATGCCTCATCGAGTAGGGTCAGCAGTAACACGGGCCAGGAAAGCAGGCCAGCAGCCAGACCACTGGGCTTGACTCCTGTCTCTGTTACCTCCTAGCTCTGTGGCCTCAGGCCTACAACTCTCCTTTTCTGGGCCTTCTGTGTCTGCTGGGAATGACAACAGTACCCATCGCACAGGGCTGCTGAAAGTTATTAATATTCATACTAGCTATATCAGGAAGGGATTCTTTCTGGACAGAACTGCTTGGCCACTGTGGAACAGGATGTTCTGCTGCAGGGGACAAAGAAGACCTGTGTCTCAGAGTGAAGCAAGGAAACTTCTAGGAAGGCAGGCAAACAGCCACTTCCCAGACAATTAGCTCGGAATAGGGGAAGTTTCATTTCAGCCCTGTCAAGGGTTCCAGCCAGAACCACACCACAAAAAGGACAGGGAATACTGGATTTAGGACCAAAAGTAGAAGGAAGTAAGAGTTGACTACCTGGGCAAGTGACAACAGGGAGAAGGGTGCAAGGAGAGGTACTGTTCATCACACAAAGGTGCACAGAGTAGGGCACAGGACACAGTGCCAGGGCCATAACCAGCCTGGTAAGAGGAAGAGGAAACTGCTTACCAGGGCCAGCAGGAAGAAGAGAGGTGGCCTTGGGAGTGCCATGCCCCCACATGGGGAGGCATGCAAGAGTGCAGGGGTGCCATCCTGAAGTCCAGCTGCAGGTGGAGGTCCTGTCAATACTCTAGTAGCCCACACCTCACTGGAAGCTTGCAAAGGGGTCTGGAGCAAGGTCCTCATTCTGGGGACGGGGGATTAGGGACAGACAACCCAAGGTGATTTCCTGACTCTGCGACTTACTAGTTGTGTGACCGTGGAGAACTTACTTAAATGCTCTGTGCCTCATTTCCTCCTCTGTAAAATGGAGACAACATATTGATGTATACCTCATGGAATTGTTTGGAGCATTACGTGATTTACTGCATTTGGTGCATTCAGAGCAGTGTCTGGCACAGATGAGGAGCTACTATTATCATCACTGCTGCTGTTGTTTGCTCTTTTCCCCTCACCCATGGTGTTAACACCTGAAAGAGCTGAGGGCACTGTGGCAGAGAGAAGACACTAGCCATTATTACACCAGGTGCAGAGAGAGAGAAAATGAGGGGAAAGCCAGCCCATGGCTGCAGGTGTCTCCAAGTGGGAGAGGCATGCCTACCATACCATTTGTAGGTCAGGGTGGGGCTGAGACACTGTCTTGGGATGGACCCAGAACTACACTCACTAGCTCTGTCCCTGAAGGCTTTCTGGGCCTCCATTCCCCCCACTGTAAAATGCAGATTGGTGCTTATATGTTCCAAGGCTATTGTGAGGACTCAGTGAGCTAATGTTTGTGACATATGCAGAACAAAGCAGAGACCATCATAAGATCAACTATAGCTGCCACTGAGAGAAAAGCATTGGAGACAGAAAGCACAGAGAGGGCTGAGGTCTAGGTGGGAGCCTGCCCTGGAAAGAAGAGGTCAGCAGGCAGAAGTGCAGGCCAATGGACCAAAATAAGAAGTTCAGATAGAAGCTTAAATGCACCAAAGTACACATAAATATCAGAGTAGCCTCATAAGGTAATGAGTTCCCCATGGTAGGAGGTATGCAAGCACGGTTACCTCGTGGAGGGGATTCCAGTTCTGAGAACCTTAGAATAGTGTCTGGCATACACTAAGTGGTTAATATACATGATACCTCATCATCATTATCATTATTTCTCCTGTCTTGTCCAGACCAAGCTGCCTCAAAGCCAGGTCTGTTCCGTTACCTGACTGCTACAAGGGCTCTCTCCACCCTTGACCCCTGTTTGAAGGCTGTGACCACATATAAGGGACATGCATGTCTTGTGTACATCCCCAGGGCATCAGAATCACTAAAGACCAACTGGCAACTCTCAAATCCTCAGAGACACAGCCCTCCCAAGAAGCGGGCACTCTAGGTTCCCAGTGCCTCTATCATGTGTGTATGCTATAAGGCCAGACCCTACCCTGGGGACCTTGGGAGAAGCTAAGAATGCCCTTTGAAGCCCTAGAAGTGGCAGGAGCAGGGATCACTCCAGGGTCAACTCCCCAGGGATCTGACCATGCCAGGTACCCACCACGCCTTCCCCCATCACACCTTCCCCCATCAAGTGAATCCTGAGCAAGATGACCAATGGCAAGGTTTATTTAGACAGTCAAATTCCCTCCATAACTCCCATGCTTGTTTGCATGCTTCCTGCCATGAGGAATTTACTACCCGCTAAGGACACTGTGTGGGGCTGAGATCTAGATGCACTTTGGGCTGAGGGTACTGTCTGCTTTCTGAGGCAGTCTGAAGAAGGCAGATCCCCTCTTCCTGGGGGAGTGGGCCAGTTAGGCAGCCTTCACCAAAGACCGTACCCTTCCTCTCTGTGGTCCCAACCAGCCCTATTTCGACTGGATGGGCCACTTGCCAACTGTCAGCAGCAGCCAGAGGATGCTTCCCAGGAAGACAAGCCCATCATGAGAGTCAGACCAGTGCTCTGCCAAGCTGCTCGACCTCTCTCTAGCCCTGCTCCAAGAGAATGCATCCAAGAGGAGTCCCTGTAAGTCTGGGGGTGCCTCTGAGCTGGGGTACCTCCTGAATGAAGGCCAAGCAGAAAACTTTCCCTTCTCAGACTCCGGCCTTGTATGAGAGTGACAACATTACCAATAAGAAAGGGGTGCTGCTGAGTACCCCTGAACCCCAAGTAATGAGCAGGCCCTCTACTTTACAGATGAGGAAACTGAGGTTTGGGCAGGAGGACCACCCCAACAGAACACAGCAAGTTGGAGACTGACCAGGGCTGGGGCTCCCAACCACTGCAGCCAGCTGCCCCCAACCCAAAGCATCTCAATGCCTTTCTCTTCTGCAGTACAGCACCTGCTTCTGAAGCCCCATGTCTCTGGCCTCCTCCCTGCCCCAAGCTCTGACTACCCAACACTACACACATGCTATAGCATCAGGCCTCACAAACTGCCCTACAAGTGTACCTGTTATGCGAAGGCCTACTTGACAGACTGTGGCACAAGGCTCAGAGAGGCATGCAATACCAGCACTGACACCCAGGGCTGTGTGTTTGGAGCATGGGATCCCATAGAAGCCCTGTGGGTCTGCTGATTGGTGCCTTTGGGACATTGCGGGTGGGGGGTGCCCACACTCAGGAAGGGCCTCCATAACCCAAGACACTGTTGGGACAGGTCCCTTCCCTGGTCAGCTCTGCACATCTATGGAAAGGGGTTGCTAGCATCACATCAAACATTCCAGTCACAACTCCTGTCCTGCGCTAGCCAGGACTCCAGGAGTAGCACCTTTCACCTGAGGACCAACTCTCACAAGCTCTCAGACAAAAGTCTGGTCAAAAAAGCAAAAGCTACAAAGTGTTTCCTGTGTGCCTCACCAACATGGATACACACACATAAACAATGTGTACAGATACATATGGTCATGCAGCACACAGAGACACACATGAGAAAAGCCAAGATGCATACACGTGTCCACTTATAAGATCCAGTTCTGCACAAAGATGAGCATGCCACGTCGCTCGCTCACACACTCACACGTGTAACATTAGCAACAGCAGTAAAGCCCAGGGATGTGCCAGTAGCACAGCCACCTTCCCAGGTAGGTCAGATTCCGGTGGGGTGGGCATCCTAAACTGGGGAAATCCCAGCTGTGGCACCCCTAAGCATTCAAGCTCCTGGCTGAGCTCCTGGCTGAGCTCCTGGCTGAGTTCCTGGCTGGCTACCTACTTTTCAGGAAAAAGTCGACATACCCTCCCAAAGAAGGTGAGTGGCACCTGGGGCCCAGGGGAAAGAGATCTGTTGGGTCCCATTCAGCTATGCTGCCTGAGTGCTGGATAACCCTGAAAAGAGCCCTGTCTTTTGAGAGTTGGTTTCTCCCACTGTGCCACATGCGTATAACATGGAAGTTAGTATTCTACCTTTGGGTCAGCACACCCAGTTGGGTCCTCCCTTGTGGTTGGCCTTTGTGGCTTCTCCAACATACCTTTAGATTCCCTGGGGGAGCAAGGGCCAGACCCAGCCCAAGTGCCCAGAGATGGCTATAAGCAAAGCTGGTCCCTCTGGTTGGGAAACAGCATTTTCAGGATGTGACTACTCTGATAACCACCCCTTGGTTTCAAATCCCATTTACAAAGCTGTGTGACCTTGGGCAAGTTATTTAGCTGATCTGAGCCTCCATTTTCTCAGCAGTAATATGGGAGTAAGGGTAGTACTTACCCTTTGGGACACTGAGAGGCAGAGGGAGCCATACACACACAGCTGAAATCCCTCTGGCACATAGCCCATGCCCTATCACTCTCAACTGTCCTTGTTATGACTATGAGAGCCCTTCTGCCCTGGCTCAGCCACCTCATTCTCAGAACAAGCTCCAGCAACTTTGCCTGGAAACCAGCTGTTTTCTGGCTTCAATGATCAGGAGGAATAAAACCTTTGAGCAACCATGCTGGCTCTAGCTCTGCCCCCTCCCTACCTCTAGCTTCTTCCTAATCTGTCTTATCTAATGGTGAAGAACTCAGCCTTGGCTACACACCCAAAGGAATAGAGATAAGGGGCAGTGTTCACCACCCAGCTTGTAACCCAATATACTGACCTCCAGCCGCAGCCTGGCCAGGTACAGGCAAAGGGCTTCTCCCCTGTGTGCCGTCGCAGGTGGGCCTTGAGGTGGCTGCTTTTGGTGTACATCTTACTGCAGCCAGGGAAAGTACATTTGTGCATTTTGATGAGTTCTGCCGCCGGGTTCTTGGGAAACTTCTGGCCCATGAGGAGGCTGGTGGGACTAGGCCCCAGGGGTCCCGACCCAATGGGCTTGGCAGCAATGGGCACAGGGGCAATGCGCACGAACTTGGAGGACATGTTCAAGTTTGAGGAGGGCACCACCTGGGGCAAGAGTGCAAAGGTCTGCCCCTGGATGTTGACCAGGAGCTGGGCTACCTTAACGCTCTCCAGGGCCTGTCCAGGGGAGGAAGGCTCTGTGCCTGATTCCTGCTTCACCTGCACAGGCTGAATCTGCAGCAGCAAGGGGATGGGGCCATCAGGTGCAGGCCCCCCACCTGGGCTCTGAGTGTCACCCACACTGGCACCACCTGGTTGGGGAGTACAGTGTTCTCTCCCAGACCCAGAATGGAGGTGGCTCCTGTGTGGCCCAGCTGGGAGCTGAGTGCAGGCCTCTGGGTCCTTGTTGGTTTCTGGGGCCTCCTTGACTCCCAGCTCCATATTCTCCTCCAGAAACTCTTCAATCTCCTCCAGGGTGGGCTGAAAGGGCCTTGGAACATCATCAGGGTCACCCACAGGAAACTCCGGGAAACAGAAATGCTCTCCCTTCACAGGTGCTGGTGCTCTTCGCCAGGCCTCCCAGGCCACAGGACCACTGCTGGTCCCGATGCCACTGCTGCCACCACTGCCCAGTGTAGCTTGGGATAGCAGGAAGTCCAAGATGTTGTCCTGGCCTTCAGTGCCTGGGCCACTGCTGTAGCAGGAGCACAGGGCTTGTGAGTCAGGGCTGGCACAAGAGCAAAGGCTAGAGGCATCACTGTCGTCTTCTGAGAGGGGTGAGGGCAGCACATGGTATGCCCTCCTGCCTACCAGCCTATCTCCCAGATAACCAACTGGGCACTTTGGCGACGAGAAGTTCTCGTCCACTGGAAGCAAGTGGTCCACCATGCTGACCTGGCCGTGCCACTGGTGGCTGTGGAGAGGAACAACAAAGGGCCAATCAGGAGGACCGCACACTCACCTGCCACCTCGTGGGCCTAGCCCCCCCCACCTACCCACCCACACCACCACCATCCTGCCTACCATCACCCATTGCCAAATGCCTGCATTCTGCCTCCATCCACACCCTGGGATATCTCTGTCTGCAAGAGTGTTTTCTGAAATTGCACCACCTGTTTGCAAGAGTGCTCTCCAAGCCCATTGCACAACCCGCGGCACTTTTGCTTTTAAACAGATTTTCCAGAACAATTCTGGGAAAGAACATGTGTGTCTATGAATAAGTATGAGTGTATGTGAGCAAGAAAGTGGGTATGTGAGGAGGTTCTCTGCACCTCAGAACAGCCAAGTTTGGGAGACCCTGTCCAGTTAATCAGAGTTGCTGCATTTCTGAAGACATCTGACCTCAGCTTCATTCCTGTTGAGTCACTGGAGGGGGGAAGAAGAATGGCCATTTGCCCTTTGACCCTTGTGTTGTTGGGGCTTAGGTAGGTTTGCCAGACTAAGCAAATAAAAATACAAGCTGCCCAGTTAAATTTGAATTTCAGATTTTAAAAAAAAGAACAACTTTGAAGTTTTAATGTAAGTATATCTCAAATATTAGGTGGGACTTAATTAAAATATTATATATGAAATTCATCTGGACAGTCTATATTTTAATTAGGCAAGCCTAGTTTGTAACAAGGAATTAAACGCCCATTATGCCAGCCCTCGCCACCCGTTTCCTCATCTGAAGCAGGCAGCTTATCTACCCTCCAGCTCTCAGACCCCTCTAAGTTGGCTGCTTCTTCCTCTATGAAAAGAGAGAGGAGGGACAGGCCTGAAAAATCAGACATTTTACTGAGGCTGTACCACCAGGAGAACAAGGCCCCACCCACTGGGAGAACTCACAGGAGCACAGGTGGACCCAAAGCACTGGGACAGATCTTACCTCATGTGACTTCACAACCATCTAGTGAGCCCGCAGAGAAGACCCCGTTGGCCTGCACATATGGAGTAGTCATGACCTCAGAAAGACCCAGCTAATTCCTGTGTCCCAACTAGGCCATGCTTTCCATGATGGCAGGTTGGGCTGTAGGGTGGCTGCTGTGTCCCCAGTTCCCAATGTGGCAGCTGGTGCCCAGGAGGAGCTCAGAGAATGTCAACAGAAAGGAGAGGGGAAAGCTGTGTCCTCTGAAGGCCATGCTAGGTCTGGTGTCCAAGGAGAGTCAACAGTGTCAGTCTGTGACAGAGCCACCTCTGAGGACCTTTGTCCCCACCCAGTGGCCATGACTAGGTGTTGACTGAGGTTGGGGATATTCTGCACCTGAAGCCAGAGATTCCCTGCTGCCTGGCATTGCCTCTGCACCCACCCCCATGCTTTGTCTCCAGGACTACAGCTGGGACTGGCACCCAGCACTGCCCAATATTCAAGAGGCCCAGACCTGGGTAGAGAGCTTCCAAGGCCAGTTATCAACAGCTGTGACCTCAAGCAAGTCCTGGCTCTCCCCAAATCTCAGTTTCCCCATCTGTTCCATGGCCCCAATAACCCCAGGACCTTTGGCCTCAGTTCCCCACTCATCCAGGAATCTTCACAGAGCTCCAGGAAACAAGGCAAGGTGGATGCCCTTGGCAAGTCTGTACTCCTGGACAGTTCTGCCAGGATATTTGGCATTTGGTTGAAAAACTCAGTTAAGAACTTAAAGCCGGTATTTTAAAATACACACTATTCACCAAATCAGGTGCTAAGAAGGAATAAAAGCACCAAATAATGTAAAGGCTAATGAAGCTAGGCAAGACCCGCACCGGGCCCTAGGCCTCCCTTGCCTGCCCCCCACCCTCTAAGCAGGGGCTCTGCTCCTATCTCTGCAACATCAGCAGAGTGAATGATCTTGGGCAGGTGGCACAATGTCTCTGTGTCTGTCTCAGTCTAGTGGGGATGCTGCCAATTGTGCCTAGTTCCCGGGTTGTTCTGAGTCCAATGAGCTAATATATGCTGAGCAGCTACTATAGGGGTACCATGCACACAGGGCTAGTCAGTACTAGCCATTAGGATTAGCCTCCAAATTGGGGGTGGGTGGGTGTATGGTCTTTCTTCCCTCTGCTGTGATGTTAAGGAACCTAGGGGACTCCAGCCTTCCTGGAACCTGGGATGAGGCCATGACAGGTGGAAAAGAGCAGATCAGACCATGTTCCTGACCACTTAAAACTCTCCCCTGAAATGTGATCACCAACTGAATATTCCATAATATCAAGGAATTACTGTTATATTTTTAAGTGTGATGATGGTATTGTAGTTGGTACATTCTTTTTAAATGAGGCCTTCCTTTTCCAGATATAAACTCAGATATTCACAGATGAAATGATACAAACAGAAAAAGTGAGGGAAATAAGTAAGTGCAGTAGGGTGGGGTGGGAGGAAACCTTCAACAGTTTCCCAGGAAATAGGACTAAGCCTCCTACCAGCACCCAGCACCCAGCACCCAGCACCCGGACCCTGCTCATCTTTGCCATATCTCACCTCCACCTGCTCCACTCCACACTGGCTGTGCACCAAGCTCACCAGCTTCATGGGCCTCAGGCCACTACCTTGGCTGAGGATTCTCTGTGGATTCCTCTTCCCCTGGGCACTCCAAGTGGGCGTACCCTTCTTATTTCCATCTCAGCTCAGAAGTCACTCCTGATTGGGGTCTCCCCTGACCATTCACTATTACATCATTCCACATTATATTCTTATTAGAAGTTGCCACGGTGGGAAACTATCTTAGTTATGTGTTTGTGTACTTTATTTTCGGTCTACCTCCCCACCAGAATATAAGCTGCTCTGACTATTCAGACCATTTCTATATCCCAGAGTCTAAAACAGGACCTGACAAATGTCACTGATTGAATGAGGGAAAGGTGCTGCTGTGGGGAGCCAGGAAGTAGGGGAAGGAGGGTTCTAGGGGGTAGAATGAGACCTGTTGTAGAATCGCCAGGGTCAGTCAGCAGCACGGTCATAAATGAAGGGGTCGGCGGCCTGGGCTGGACGCTGAGGCACTTAGAGACTGGAAGGGACTTTCTGAACCTGCCCTGGGAGATGTTGAGAGAGGGCTCACCAGGGTGGAGCTCTAGCAGCTAAAACACAGCAGCATGTGGCATGGCCAGGGGCACAGGCTACTTGCAGGGGGAAGGGACGCACTGTTCCGGGCACTGTCCAGGCGAGTAACCCGGACTCCGGCCCCCCCAATCACTCCCCCCTGCCCCGCCAGGCCTGCTGTTTATCCTCCCGGGGACACAGTGGCTGCAGGAACAACATGTAATTGATAACAAGCCCAGCGCTGGCCAAGGGCTTGCCATTGGGTCAGCGTGCAAATCACGGGGGTGGCAGGAGGGGGGCGCCCTTCAAAATAAGAGTCTCTGCTACTCGAGCCGCCAGCAGGACCAACAGCCGCTGAGCCTTCCTCCCCCTCCACACCGCCCCCCCC
>PVKM010004639.1:0-51363 GCA_004027735.1 Carollia perspicillata
TGAGACACAATAATGTTTCTATTCTTTCTGACTAAGAACAATCACTATGTGATAATTTCAGAGGGACACCTGTGACATTTACTTTTGTCAACAGGACCTTGAATATGAAAAAAACACACACAGTCACTTCCCACCAGGATGTGACATTCTGGACCAAGCCTGAGTGTGGGCACATCTGGAAGATGACTATTTCAGACAAGAATTCTTTCCTGTATTCCATGATTTAAATCAATTCGGGTGTCCAGGAGAGTGTTAAAGAAAGGATCTGCTGTTAACAGTTTAACTGTCCTCTAGAGTGGTGGGGTAAGGATGAGGGGAAGGAGGGACATAAGGAACAATTGCTGAGCTAAGAAGCCGTCAGCATTCTAGGCTGATTTAACCAAATGCCTGGGGGGATATAGAGTTCTCAAATATGCTAGTGCTTAAAAATAAATGATACAAATGTTACTCATTCTACAACTGAGGGAAAGACATCACTCACAGGAAGTGATTGCCATTCCTTATCTTCTAGGCCCCGTTACTAAGGAAACACTGACTAAGCAGATGAAAGAAGGAAGGCCCTGCAGGGATGAGGCTGGTTAGTCAGGATAGCAATCACATTTACAAAGCGGGCAGTCTTTAAGACCTAGAAACATGTCTGTAGGCATGAGCTTTCTTCATTTGCATTGAGCTAAATATCACTCGCCCTTATTTTTTGAATAAGAAATTGAGAGCTACAGTGGGGCAGGAACAAAGATTCAAATGCAGGCACTAGTCAAGGTTTATTGTCCTTCTGCTAAAGTAGAGCCATTCTGCTTAAACACACAGGTCTCTAAACTTGCAAGAACCATTGAAATGTAAACTAGTCACTATTGCATAATGTGCAATGCGATATAGGTTAGTATGTACACACTAACCTATATGGTTAGTGGTATGCATGATGCAATTATATTTCTCACTGTTAGTCAGAAAGGAAATACTAAATTGTGTTTGACTTTCCCCAAACTTCTCCCAAATGGGAATAATTAACTCAGAAGATATATTCTCTCAGAGCTAAAATGCTGAGAGGAGGTCCTAATGCAGATGAATGTCTCATACTTTCATAAGCTGCTTTTTTCTTTTTCTAATAATCTCAGAAATCATGTATATCCTAGAAATGGGTAGTCTTAATTTACAAGGAAAACCCATAGTTCTACGTGGGTTGTCTTTCATACTTGGTGAGGCAGTGAGAAAACAAGAGAAACAACGCTTATTTACAGCTCCAGTGATAATATAACTGATTAAATGTTAGGTTAACTGTCAGGACATAAACTTTCCCATAGGATCCCAGGAATGAAAGCACATCCTGATTAGTAATCCTCACCAAGTTCGCAAGGTTAGAGGTGATTCAGTCTCCACGAATGTGCTCTGGTCTTATTTTAAGAAGGGCCTCTGAGTCATGTGGAGTTGTGTCAAAGTATGTGTTGTGTTATGTTATGTTATTTTAAAAAGGCAGCTTGGAGGGAGGAAATTGAACCTTTTTTTTTTTTTCAAAAAAAAAAAAAAATCTCTGCCCTTTAATGGAAGAAAAGGGCAAGCCATTTCCCACACATCTCACTTACTCTGTGCAGTGAAGGCTGTGATGTATTTTTACCGCAGATACATTCTCAGTGTGGTTTAGTATAATCTTACCTAAAGTATTTTAAGTTTGCAACTTGAGCTGTTCTTTCTTATATTTATTCTTAGATGTGGTTCAATGCACTGTTTATAATTAAATAAAATTAGCCATTGATCTATTATTATCCTCAGTGTTTACCCATCTGGAGTGGTAGCTCTATAGATACATGCACTATTTTATCGATATAAGATGCAATTTTATGTGAACCTCAGTTTTTTCAACTCAGAATAGCAGAATAGACCCAATCTTGCCTATCTTGCTGAGTTGTAAAAACATACTTGAAAGTCCTTAGAAAAGTCACAGAAAAAGTATGGCTTGGTAGATCAGACAGCACGTAGGTCATGACAGGCTGCTGGGTTGTCTGGCAGTTATAAGGCTCAGAATGAGACAGGCAGTGCCTGTTATAGCCCAGAGAGGTGACCAGAGTGCCTCAGGAGATGAGTTGTCTCACGTGGCAAATCCACTCTTAACACGCCAATCTTTCTGTGCTTTTGAATGCCCTTCTCTGCGGTACAATGAGGAGGTCCTGACATTCCCACTTCGTTTAGTTTGGCCACCTTTGGGTCCATGATTTAGTCAATCTGTCTAGCAAATTGTCAGAGCCACTCCTAGCCCTTCAACTAAACATTAAGTCAGTCAGTCACTCTCGTTAGATTCAGAATAATCTAACCTTCTGTTCTTCCCATTTTAATTCCACACCCTTAAGATTCATTGCCATTCTTATTCCCCAGCTTGCATTTGATATCAATGAGCTGATTATGCAACTCTTTGGGGGTTATCACATCCCATCACAAATTTGGGACATGAACCTACTTTTAGGACTATAAGGAGAAGTAATGGGAGTAAATCTTAATGAGGATTAGTAGGCAAGTTGCTGGGGTAGGGGCATTAGATGTTTATCATGAGAAGGAGAACAAACTTCCTCAGGCAAGGGCGAGGGCTGCCTCTACCGGCCAAGAAGGCCTCCAAAATTAAGGACTCACGATCCCTCATTTCATCAGAGTTTGCTGACGTAAACCCATGCCAAACTTCCAAATCCCATTTCTTTCCAATAAATTTCTTGCCAATTTTAATTAAAAAAGACCTTGTGGATTTGGGGATTCAATTTGGGCTGAAATTTATCTGCCTGCAGGATCAGAATTTCGGTTTAATTTTCAGAAATCTTGGTCCTCTGATTACTGGAGATAAGATTTCTTCCAGGGACAATCTAGAAGCTTTTAGATTTCTTATATAGACCTTAATGTGGGAATTTAAAACCCTGAACTCGTCATTTTCTTTTCCTAAATTAGCATAGTTACAAGTATCCAGCCAATCTAATTATACTCCTGTTTTCACCAAAATTTCAAAATCAGCAAATACTTGGCCACCCCAAATTTGTCCTCACTTAACTGCAGATATGGAAAGGTAATAACTGGAGTAACTCCCTTGCCACTACATGCTAGACACTCCTTTCCCACGGGAAATAGGCTCATCAGTGCCTTAAAAATCTAATCCGATCAGAAAACCAATTCCGGAAAATCCAGAATGACTCAGGAGCTCGTCCTAAAGAGTCTGTTCCTCTGGAATCACTCCCAGTGCAAAAGTCTGCACCCGTCAGCTTTAAATCGGTGAAGGTGACAGCTCGGCAGGTTTGTGTTTGGGTGTTTGACCTCATGCAATAGTGGGAGCTTCAAGTCTGCAGAGTGGGAGGGAAAACGGCTGTGGGGTGGATGAAATAAACTGGAGCCCACAAAGACAGACAGAAACGATGGCCCCCTTGTCACCCTTGGCCTTGGGTATGGTTCTTTTGGGCATCTGCAAAGGAATCTATCTGGATTGTTGATGAACTGTCTGAAGACCATCTCCTAAGGTTTTCTCACTGTTTTAGTAAAACTGCTGAATTGCTATCTTCAAGTCATCTAGAAGAATTCTTAGAAAGCAGCATGTAGTTATTAAGTTTAAGTTTCTCTTCAACAAAGGGTTTTCAAAATCTTTTTTTATCATACCATCTTTAACAGCACAATATTTGTAAAAAGATATATTCCATGTGCAGGCTTGGTTTGGCCTCACATACAAGAATCTCTACTGACCTTGTACAATAAGATTTCACTGTTGGATGCATAGTTCAAGTACTTTTGTCTGTCTCTTGTTCTGATTTCAAGAGCATTCACCCAAGTGATGTGTAGAAACCTAAAATGATGTAGTCAATCAGGGACTGCCATAGTTTGAATTGGGTTGTCAGTTCTTTCCTGGCCTGTGGTTGGGAGAGCATTGAAATAATGAAATTGAGGATGAAGAAAATGAAGCTGGGACCTCTCAGGTCACAGCCTATGGCATGGGAGGAGAAAACACCTGGGAACGAAGAAGCCCAGCCAAGATCCTTGGGTTACTCTGGGCTCTGCTCTTCTGGTCTTGTTTTAAGGTTAAACACCTGGCTTATGAACGGTCTGGGATCAACTTTCTAATTTGTGTGAAAGATGCAGAGTTGCTGACTGGTGATCTTCACATTGATACAGCAGGATTAGGATCACTTCCCACTGCCATCATTTTGATTAAGGGAGGGGATTTAAAAATCTTCTCTAAGAAGACATGAATTTCATACAGATTTATGAAACAGACTTTTAGTTGACAGAAATTTTGCAAGGAACTGAGACACAAAACAGACCTTCTCCAGGGGAAGATTATACCAGGCCTTACAATGTTTATCCAGGGAAAGGCAAAAAAGCATAATGTCTCAAACTAATTGCTTAGAAAACAATGTTTTGGTGTGGGGAAGTGTTAGGGTCAAACATTTTTGGTGTCCAGCCTCTTGGCAGCATGTGATTGAAATTTCTCTTTCTTACATTCACCAGTTTCCCTCACTAGGATCCTCCTTATTAACATTTCAATGTTCTTAGGTCTTCCCCATTTTAGTGAGGCACCAAGGTCACCTGCATCACACTCAGATACACAGATCACAGAAGCTCGTGTATTGATTTAAAGCAGATCCAAATCTCCCCCTGATACCTAATCTGTCAAGTTAGAATGATTCTGCATTTAAAATTACTTCAAGGATCATGATCTTACTCAGCAAGGCAGTCTCTCAAGTTTCCTTCAGGATCCTAGGTGGGAGGAAGAGAGCTCTGGATCTGTGCTCTCAGCTTCTCATGTTGGTTTCTGGCTGCCTACATCTCTATGGGAACCTTCCTTGCTCTCAAAGGCTCTGGGTACCACAGTAGCATGGGACTCCAACTGGTGAATCTCATCACTTGGTGGTTTGCCTGGACTTTTAGTCCTGTTGTGGCCCTCATGCTCATTCTGTGCACCCTGAAGTCTAGATCTTTCTCTCACTGGGTCTTCACCCCTAGCCATAGACCTTGGTCTTTTCCCCAAAGTATCTCCTGGCAAGCTTGTGGCTTTACATGAAGCTCCCTCCTTCTCAGTCACCCTGAGCAAAGGAGTACTTCTGCATCAACACCACGTTGCAGAGGATGCCAGGATGTCTCAGGGAAGGTCACTGAGGCTTTCTCAGGGACACTTTGTTCACAGAAACTTTACAAGTAGTAAGCAGAAATCCTGTGAATCAGTCTTCCCTCCCAGTCCCAAAGGGATAGCTAAGTGAATGCTCCTTTCCTTTAGGCTTCCCCTCAACATGCTTCCCCTTATAGGGTGGCTTGGAGGACACATACGTGTCCTCATTTCCTTATCTTTCACTTGTCCAAAACAGTTGATTTCAGCTCCTCCTTTTTGCCAAAGTCTTCCTCCAGATCTTGTCTTCTTTCTTCCCCAGGGACATCTGGTTTTACCCTTTCCTGGTACTGTAATGATTAAAGAGCTGCCAGAGAACATGTTTTATTGGAATATATAAGAAAACATATTAGCTCGATATTTTCAAAATATGGTTTTATTCTGTCATTTGACAAAACAGCAGACAACAGAATCACTCCTAACCTACTGATTGATGTTTCTCTACCCAAGGCAAATTTCTTATAAATGCTGACTGTGTGTCTCACTTCCATTTTCTTACCATTTTCTCAATGAAACTCACTTTAACTCACCTCAGCCTGATTTCCTTTCCCATTATTCCACTGATTAATGCTGTCTAAGGCAACCAGGATCCCCATGCCAGCAAGTCCAATGATGACTTCAAGCTTCTCACGTGATTGCTGAAGAGTGTGTTTCACTACAGATCACTCCTCATTTTGTGGAACTCTTGCTTCCTTGGTTTCAAGTAAACAGCTTACTCTAATATTTTTCTGACCTTGCCTTTTCAATCTCAGTTTCATCTCATCTCTGGGCGTAGATCAGTTGTGCTGTCGTTATGTAAGATTAAGTCATTGTTCTCATCCTAGGCTCTTTTCCTACTCACTCACACAATTTCAACGGTCATGTGACCATCAATGACTCTAGTGTACAAAAATAACCCAACAGCTCCCCTGAGACTAGGAAATACACATCCTCCTGCATACCTACAATTTCTTTACGATGTTTCACCCTGAATCCCTTCTGACCTCTGTTATCATCTTAGACCAACATCTCTTGCCCTAAACACCCTAACAGCTATTAACTGTTGTCTTTGCATCATTTTAAGGGTCCTTTAATAACTTCTCCATGATGTAACCAGGTTTTTCTTTTCATGATGAAAACTGTTATATGACCATCATTCTAAAACCCCTCTTTTTTTCTTTCCTCTTAAAAACCAAGAGCTAATTATGGTATAAGTCTCTCCATGGTATAATTTTTGTCTTATATGGCTATATCCTTCTTTTCTGTGTTTTACATACATAGGCTTTTTGTTGTTGTTGTTCCTTCAAAGAACCAGTTTTCATCCTGTCAAAGACTTTTGTACATCAGACCCCTCTGTCACATCCCACTCTCAACCCCTCAAAGTCCTTGTATCATCCTTCAAACCTGAGCTCAAATATAAGTTCCTCATGCCAGCCACCATCTTGCCCAATTCAGTCACTTGTCATCTTTGAGCTGTTTCACAGGATTAAGTACAGCTCCATCTACTTGTTCTCCCATCAGTGCAGAGGTTCTCCCATGTTAGCATGCCTTTGGTCCACTGCAGAGCTGGGTTAAACACAGACTGTTGGGTCTTATCCTGAGATAGGACTATAAGTGGACTCATAGAGCACTTGTCTTTTTGTGACTGGCTTATTTCACATATCATAGTATCCTCAAAGTTTACTCATACAATAACATATGTCAGAATTTTCTTCCTTTTGGAGGCTGAATAATATTTTGTTATATGTATATGTATATGTGCCACATTTTGTTTATCAATTCATCTGTCAGTAGACATTTGAGTTGCTTCCACATTTTGGCTATTGTGGATAACGCTGCTATGAGCATGGGTGTACAAATATCCCTTTGTGTCCTTTCTTTCAATTCTTTTGAGTACATAACAGAAGTAGAATTTTTGGAGCATATGGTAGTTCTATTTTTTAACTTTCTGATAAAACATCATCCTGTTTTCTACAGTGGTGTACCATTGTTTTTAGTTCCAGCAACAGTGCACAAGGGTTCCATTTTCTCCACATCCTTGTCAATGTTTATTATTATTATTTTTGATAGTAGCCATCATAATAGTAGTGAGATGGTATCTCATTGTGTTTTATTATTTGCATTTCCCTAGTAATTAATAAGTTAAGCAAATTTTCATATGTTTATTGCCTATTTGCATATCTTTGGAGAAATATCTATTTAAGTCCTTTAACCATTTTTTAAAAATCAGGTTGTTTTTGTTGATGTTGAATTTTCTTTGATATTTGAAAGTATTAATATCAAAAATTAATTTAATGGACACTGTCTTTGCTCAGCAACTAATTACTTTTTAGCTTGTATATACCATTGCTTATGTGTCTCATCTTTGAAAGTACTGAGAAAAGAATGTCAAGTTTTTATCTTGATTCTTTCATTTTAGCTCAAAAAGTTCAATGTTTTTTCTTCTATGGTATATGGTAGAAGTGGGGGTGGAAGGAATGGTGGAGTAATCTTTTATTCTATTCCATATGCACAAACCCCAGATAATCATTTTAGGCTCTCATTCTGCTTAAAATATTTCCTGTACTTCCATGTATGGTAGAGGTGCAAAAAAAGGGGGGGGGAGCTTATTTTGGATTGATGGAAGCTGCAAAGTGATATGCTCAGTAGAGGAGATTCTCCTGTCTCATCACATGGACTCCTCATTCTTCCTGGTGATAGCTGTCTAGTTAACTATGACTCCCAGATTCCCCTGGGCCTGTACTTATATTCTTCTCAGTAGAATATGTGAATCCATGATATGTTCAACTTGCACCTAACAGGATCTCTCTTTTCTTTTGGCTGGATGTATGTTGCAAGGATTAGAGCATGTTGGGAAGATATGTACTGAGCATAGCATGCTGCCAGACTTGCCTGGTTCTGGACATGAGCCCTGGTCTACCCAACCTCAACTGTACCTGAAGAGAAAGAAACCTCTGACCACTATGAGCAACCATTGCATGTGGAGGTCACTTTGTCACTGCCAATTGCCCTCCACTCTACTTCTACAAGCATCTTTGCTTTTCATTTTACACTTGCTTAAGTCATTTATTTGCAGACTTACATGTAGAATTGGGTAAGGGTCCCTGAGAGGTATAGACCAAAACATGATAGAAACATTTCCTGTCTTTGGAGAATGTATGTGCTATATTTTTGTTGAGAAAGCCAAAATCATGTTCACAGGAAACACATGAGTCATAAAGTATATAATTAATTGTCTATTTGAATAGTACTGGCAGGGTTCTAGAATTCTAAGTGGAAACTTAATCAGAATCTTCTGGAATGTCAGAGCATATTGGAGAAGGGATCGATAGAAACTGGAGTGGCCTTGTGCAGTTTCCAGGAGGAGGGGCCTTGAGTCAAAACTTACCAGTCATTAACTGTATACAGGGGTGGGGAGCCCAACCCACAGTTGGGTCAGGTGAGGAAGTGATCTTTCACCATCATCAAACGAAACATCTCTCCCTCTCTTTCTCCCAGGAAGAGAGCAGAATTTCTAGGCAACACACTGGGTGCCAGTCCCTGAACTCCAAACTCAGAGGGCCATATATGAGACGTTATAACAGCAACACATTCATGATGGCCCCTTTGGGGTTTGCCTATGCCTGTGCTTAGACACTTCTTACACTGATCTGGCCAGCTGCTCCCCATGCTTCAGCCTGGATGCTGCTTCCACGAAGCCTGGCTGGTGAACCTAGGACAGTGCCCTTCATATAGCAGCACCTGCCCTCCCTCTGTGGCACTTGTAGCATGGGGCTCCAGTCCCCACTTAACTCAAGAAATCTTTCATGGACTTACATCATCTTTTGTTGAAAGAATCTGTCCCGTGCTTAGGGTAATGTCTGAAAGAAAAGTGAGCTCAATGAGAGTATTTTAAATATATATATATATAAAATATACACACACACTCTCGATACTTATATATCATATATAAAATAGTGTATGTTATATATTATATATCACATTATATATTATATATAAAATACATATTATATATCATATATAAAAGTAGTATATATTTATATATACTTTATATATAAATACTCAATAAGAGTATTTTAAATATATATTTAAATATATAAGTATTTTAAATATATATATAAAATATATATTTTAAAATATAAACATATATTATATATATATATAATAATGTCTGGAAGAAAAGTGAGCTCAACAAAAATATTTTAAATAATCAGTACTTTTTGGGCAAGATCAAAATTGGGACTGAGCTGCACTGAAATCTGTCATGTGGTAGATGGTACTGAGTGTCTTCTCAAAAAGGTAGACGTTTTTCAAATTGGAAGTTGTTCTATTAGCAATATGTGGTCACATGAAAGTTTGCTAAATTCTTCCATCCTCTTTTGGGAGCTTAAAATAATAAATGAGTTCACAGCAGTGGAATAGTTTCAAGCACTAGAAGGCCAAGATTAAATGGCTTCTTATTTCCCCTCTGAGAAGGAGTCATTTATCTCTAGTGGAACTATCAGAGTCCTAGATAAAAATAAAAATGTGCATTTTTAAAATAAGGTTCACTTTTTGAACTACTCTTCCAAAATGAGTCATGCAGTTTGGCCTTTTTATTTGAACTATTCTGGTGCCATTTTCCCCAGGCAGATATGAATTATGTTAGAGCTGGCCCCTCTGTTGTTGGATTTAGGAATGTGGAGAGATCTTTCAGGCTTGCTAACATTCAGCTTCATCTGCTCTGTATTGAACAGGTGAATAGTTAGCCCACATTTACTGTGCAACTGCAGGGAGAATTCGCAGAATTAAGAATCCAATTGACCATTTCTTTTGGCTCAGCATGGAGGCAACTTATTAAAAAGTGAAAAAAGAAGGTAGGAAATATTTTTCCTGTGCAAGATAATCCCCTGTCATTAGGGGTATCACCAATACCTGTTGTTCTCAAATGGGGTGATTTTGCCTATTATACAGGGCACACTGGCCATGTCTAGAGGCATTTTTGATGTTACACATTGGGGGGTGCCACTGTATCTAGTAGGTAGGGGCCAAAGGCACTGCTAATCACCCTACAGTGCTCAGGACAGCCCCCCTTGATGAAGCATCATCAGACCCAGAGATATCAATAGGAAGGAGGCTGAGGAACTGTTCTGTGTGAAAACTAGTTCCTTGTATCCTGGCAAAGCGAGAGAAGAATCTTGGTCACATGCCTTTTGCTTGGTTCAGGCCCGAGTCTTTGCAGTAAAGATCCTCCCCAACATGGACTGCACCCACATAGGGAACAAGGACTTATAACTCCTGGGTGGGTCTTCTGTGACTGATTCATGTCCCTTCTTGGATCTGATGATTCTCAACATGGCGAATCCACCAGGTACCTTGGAGAGCCTCACATGTGAGAGAAAGAAACACTAAGAGAAGCTGGGCCCCCACAGGTGTGATTTTGGTAGCCAGTCACAGTCACGTCTCTGTGATTCATCTCACCCAGCTCTAGGATAAAAACAGTGACTACAGTGGAGAAATATTTGTCTGCAGTTGGATCTGGGGCTGTGCTTCTAGAATGGCTCACTCTGTGGGTACAGTCGAAGGTACTGCTGGAGACTTAAATTCTCCTCTGTCAGTGGCTGTAGGAGCCCAAGGGAAACACGGTCAGTAGTTTGTATCTGAAGGCCTGCTGACCGTGTCTGCCTCAGTGTTTGCTGCTGCCATTCGGCCTGCCTTCCCGATGTCAGGACACAAGCAACCCTAAGCGGGGAGATATTCCTCTTGGCAAGGGGGCCTTAGCTTGGTCCAACAACAAGGGATGTTCTGGTCAGAAGTTATTTCATCTCCAGCCTCTTCACTTATTATACTTGGCAGAAGATCATGGTTAAGTCACTCAGACTTTCTTTTCTTTGGTTTCAGTAACTAAAAAAGAAAACCATTTGTTTTTCCACAACTGAACTTATTGTCACTATTTAAAGGCACAGGGATTGAAAGTTGTGGTTGCAAGTTTTAATAGTGTGAGTGATGGTGTAACAAAGTAACACAAGACATGTCCACAACCTCGTACCATCGCTGGGACAGCAGCAGCGTGAGAGCTTAGGATCCACACAAGTGAGAACATAAATTAGGTTGGAACTTTGTAAGCAAGCTTAAACATATGTGGGAATGATAACATGTAAACAGTCCAATTTCTTTCTTTTTTTTTATTAATAGACCCTATTTTTAGGTTTACAGAAAAATTGAGTAGATGGTAACAAGAGTTACCATAAGCCCCATTTTTTTTCCGACCTCAGTTTTGGTGAACCAGTTACAATGGATAAGCCAATATGATTGATGATATATGAACTAAAGTCTGTAATCTTTGTTTTGTGTAGTTCTATAGATTTTCACAAATGTATCCACCTTTATAGTATCACACAGAGTAGTGCCACTGCTCTAAAAATCACCTATGCTCTTTTGCTTTTCCCTCCCACCCCCACCCCAGGGCACCCACTGATCTTGTTATGTCTTGTTATACCTTGTTATAGTTTTGCCTTCCATTTTCTTTCCGGTTAGAACCAAACTGGTCACTCCCTTTGGTGACAGCTCTTGTTCCCCATGCCTCCCTCTCTTCAGCTGCTCTCAGTCATGCTCTCTCCTCTCTGCCCGTATGTAAAGACTAGTAGCCAGTCTCCTTGAGCACCATCATGTAGTCTTATCTTTCAAATATCTTATGTTATCATATTGAATCAAAAATGTTATCATGTTTCTTTCCTGCTCAGCGATCTTCATTTTCACTCTTGCCCACAAAGAAAGCTAAAGACCTTACAGTGACAAATGAGATATACAATATCACAGTTCTACAAACTTTCAATTTATGTCTTCCTTCCCAGAGCCTGCATTCTCAAACCCCATACTCCTCTCGTACAGATGATCTATACTTCACTCACATAAGAAAATTAAAATTCCTCAAATTAAAGCATCTTCGTCTACATGAAATGAATATTTCCTGCTTGCTGGCTCAATTCCTGGTTAGTATGTGAGTAATACTGCTGCTGTAACAAATGGACACCAATATTTCAGAGCTGAATACAAATGAAGTTCCTTTCTTCCTTATTCCTGGTTGTCACAAAGCCATTCTCCCTGTGTGATTTGGAGACCGTTTGTTTCATCTTGTGCCTCTGCCTCATCTGTCACCATGTTGTTGATGAAATTGATAAAGAAACACAGAAAGACAAACCCACTTCTGTAAAGCTGTGGCCCAGTGACACCTATCATGCTGGCATCTATTACCTTCATCAGTCACAGGGCCAGCTCACCCTTGAAGGAAGGCTGGGAGATATGATGGAGTCATATGTCCTAAAAAGGCAGAAAACCCAGTTGTTTGGTCCTAGCAGTCTCAGTGAATGTGGAACACTCTAAGTTTCTACAAATAGAGAAAACTGAGACTATATGGATCTGTGGAATCAGCAGCAGAGTGGGGCAGTGGATAAAGACTCCGGAGATGAGGTGGGATCACCAAGTGTACACTGACCTCAGCTGACAACATGACTGTGGAGTGCACTGACCATGTATGTATTCTCCCTGAGGACGTGGAGATTGGGGTACTGGAGAGTCATGCTCCTTTAATTGAACTGGGTGATAGCTGTACAGGACAGTCTATATTGTGACAATTCAGCATGCGGTTCACATAATTTGCTCCCTTTTCTGTAGATATTTTTCATTTCAGTAAAATGTTTAATTAAACAAACATACCCCCAAAAGCATATAATTCCTTTACCTTTAGATAGTTTCTCAAATCTTATCACTAATTAAATTATTTGAATTGTGCACTTAAAATGGGACTGTTATTACTTGGAATATGTATCACGGATACCCAGTCATCTAAGTTCCACTTACATTTTGGTTACAAATCATGCTGATTTGTGTGTTGGGAGACTATTGATTTTCTTCTGCTGCTTCCTTTTCTCAATATTTCCTTTCCACCCCACCCAGGCTGAAAAATACTATTAATTTTAAAGACTTTATCAAGCATAATTTTCTTTATGAAGCCTTTTTTACATCTTTCATGTAAGATTAGCTATTCCATTGTTTACACTATTATGATACAAAGCACATCTTCTATTCGATAACATTTCAATAAACTGATTTGACTAGTTACTAGATAGCAAGATTCTTGATGGTAGAGATTAGGGTTAATCATCTTTTTTATCCTTATTCCTCAGAAAATATAGTAATACTTAATAATTCTTTGTGGAATGAGTATATAAAGCAGTGAATGAAAGTGTATACAACATGTAAATGGGCAATAGAATTTGCAATTATGGCTCAGTGGCTATCATATTTTATAGTAAAAATATATGACTTTAAGTGTATAGTCTAATATCACTTAAATGCTGACAAAAGTAAGCATAGTTTTAGGTTGTCAGTTAACTTTCTTTGGTAAATTAAGGGTGAAACAACAGATTTCAAATATTTGGCTCCTGATATATTTTTCTGTTTCTCAACACCCACTTTCTTCTTCCTGTCTTATTGATGGTGCAAACAGTGTAAACTGAAGAACACACCTGTCATTTTTGAGTTAGGAAACCCAGATTTGCATTTCAGCTTTACTCCTTACAGGCTATGTGACTTTGGACAAGTATTTTTATTTAAGTCTTAGTTTATTGGTGAACAAAATAAAGAATATAAAAAACTGTGGTACATTTACACAATAGAATACTACTCAGCAGAAAGAAAGAAGGAGCTCCCACCCTTTGCGACAGCATGGATGGACCTGGAGAGCATTATGCTGAGTGAAATAAGACAGGCGGTGAAAGACAAATACCAATCTCATTTATAAGTGGAAACTAATCAACAAAACAAACAAATGAACAAAATAGAACCAGAGACTTAGAAATAAAGAACAAACTAACAGATGACCAGAAGGCATCAGGAAGGAGAATAATGGGGGAAAGAAGGGGAAGGGGCAAGCAAAGGAGCATGAACAGAGGACTCATGGGCGGGGACAATAGGAGGAATTGACTGTGGGAGTTGGGAGGGTGGGGCAGGCGAAAGCAATGGGGAAAAGGTGGGACAACTGTAACTGAACAACAATAAATAAAAATAAAAATAGAAAACACAAAGAAAATAATATAATTCAACCATAATGGGAGTTCTGAAAATTAAATGAGGTCACTTCTATACACTGACTGAAGAGATTCCCAATAAATGCTAAATTTTTCTCATTTTCTTCTATCTCCTTAATGAAGAGTCTTGAATATATCACAAGCATTCGATTATAAAAACCCTATGACCTGCCATTTCTGTTTATTTTCCTTTTTTCTCTATTTTCAAAGAAAATACACAACCTCAACTTTCAACTTATGTATGCCACTAATTTATTAGATTGATGGTGGGGTTTGGGGTAATGTAATAAACAGAAATACTTTTCACCCTTTTTTCTTTTTTCTAAGTTTTCTCATACATTCTTGGAGGCAAATCTCCATTTGATGAATGATATACATTAAATATGAGATACTCTGAAAGAGCCCTGTACTTCACTGCTATACAAGGTAAAACACAGCATCACGAATGCATTTATGTAGTAAGAAAGAGCAGAAGTGACTGTGTTAGTTGGTCAACTTCAGAAACTCCAATAACACATCGGTGGCTGATGCTGCCTTTGCCCATCCAGAACCCTCAGTCCTTGGCCCTAGCAGTCTATGTTTCCCCAACACCCTGTCTCTGCAGCCTACAGACTTCTTTCAGAGGATCGCCCTGGGAGAGCCTGGAGTCCATACCTCCCCCTGCTTTCTCCTGTCAGCCCTACCTCAGCAGTGAGGGTCCAGATCACAGAAGCCCCTCCTCTCTTCCAGCAGGAACACACTCACTCTGTGGCATGTCCCACCCCCAAGTATCCTGTGGATGACTCTGAGTCGAGCCCTCACCTGTACCTTGCTTTTATTGGGCTCCCTCACTCCTTTACCAGTTGGTTTCACCTAGAACAATTTCTGTAATAAATACTTGCACCAAACCCTTATCTCAAGGTCTCCTTCTGTGGCAACTCAACCTAAGACGAAAGCATACCAAGCAAGTAAAGGAAAGAAACAAAGAAAAGTAAAGTAAAGTTGAAAGAAAATCTTTGCAACTGCAGAGGCAACAAAGGGATTCACCAAAATGAGGCAGAGAAAAGTCTAGAACTCTTTCTGAGACATTTAGGTACTGGGTATGGAGTTGATTATGTGAATGGTGTTTACAAAGCCCAAAGTAAAAATTCTTGGGGAAGATGTTTAGAATCACAAGTGGGTTTGGGTAAATTTTGAGCTCCTGAAGTAAAAATCTCATGGCAGAACAGGACACCAGATTGAAGAGAATTAAGTGACACACACAAAGTACACTGTCAAGGTGTCAGGGTGGTAGATGAGTGACTGGCGATCTTTATTTTTCACAATAGACTTTTCTGAGTTAAGAGGATGTTTTAGTAAATGAATATTCATGGTCCTTTGTGTTCCGACACCTTGCATGTAAAAGCTACACAAGAAAAGTTGAATAGACAGAGCTTAATAAGAGCGGTCACAGTACCCCATTTCATAACAGAATAACATTTTCCTGGAAAGACAACTCATCTTTGTGTAGGCTGAGAAGGGGAGAAAAGTCCTCACAGTCCTTTTCTATTTCTCAAGCACTGACATATACCTTCTAACTGCAAACCAAGGTTCAGCCCTGAAATACATAAACACAACCTATGTGCCTAGAAAGAATACAATCTCTCTTTTATGGTGTATAAAAACAAATTTTATTTCTTTATTGAGGGAAAGGTGGATTGAGCACACACTTGTGTATGGGATTTGACGTCAGCAAGCCTGACCACTTTGGCCGAGGCATGTAAGGAAAACCTGAAGAGCAGAAACCATGTGATATTTTCTGCAAATATTGAGGTACTTTGAACCATTTAGAGTTATAGCAGTGAAAATGAAAGTGTGCATTTATCTAATAAGGTGCCTATTTCATTTATCACAAAAGGTTAAATAAATATTTTCAGTACTGGAGATGGCTAACAAAAATATCTCTAGGGAAAAGGGAAAAGTCATTCCTTTTCCTTTTATTTCATTTATGCTACAGGAGGTTCATTTCTGAGACAATCTCTGGGCTGAGCGTAGCTAAGTCAATAGTGAACATATCTCTTTACCGTGTGATGGATGCTAGCTGCCAACGTAGAAATATTTTTAGTTTTAGGCCAGTTGCTTCTGAATTCAAAAACCCTAATTGTTAATTTATCCACAGTCTTCTGGAGAAGAAAAAGGATCAAATGGGCTGAGAGGTGCCTTCAGTCCTGTAGGCCATGGTCCTTGACAATGAGAGACTCCCAGAAGCACCCGAGTTGCTGCTGCTGTGGGATACCCTGGTTAAGCCACAGCTGCCTTCTTGGTCTTGTTGCTGTTGTTAATCTCCAATTTCTTGAAGCTCCTCTCTCCAGCAGTAGTTTTATTATTTTAAAAACTCTTTCAACATACCAGTTTTTCTCAGCAGGGTATTCTGGAAACAGGTGAGTTGCACGTTTGCCTTTTAAGCTGCCACAATGAGTAAACCTCGACACTCTACCTCTCCACCCCTGGCCTTTAAAGCAGGATGCTGCCTCGCAATATATTACACTGGTTGAGAACAAATGTACAATGGTAAATGTTATGGTTTCATGTGATGCTTCCACTGTAAAAACAAATGACAGAATGTGTAGTTCACATAACAGATCCAAAGGTCAAAATCTATGGGTGCAGATATTCCACACAGCAACTATTACAATACACTTTTCATAGAGGGCTTATTTATGGGAACATATTATGAGTCATTGCAATTCGTAACACAGTGTTCCACGGAAAATTCCACCCTGCACTCAGACTAAATACTGGACATACGACACTCACTTTTGATTAATGGGATTCATAAACATATCCCAACAGGTATTATACAGTAGCTTAAAGCTTTAACCTAAGTTGACAGATATATTTTTTTCCTTCATAAAACAGGAAAAATTCGATAGAATGAAATGGTTGCGATTCTCGGCAGGACAGTTAACTGGCCACAGTCACTGCAGGCACTGCCTCATTCCAGCTGATCCGAATTTGGTCCCCTCCTGCCTCATTTATTCCTTACCTGAATGGCAGCTTCTTGGTCTAGGCTATAAATACCTTCCTAATTTGCATTAAGATAATGTGCTATCTGTGCTTGTTAGATATGGCATAACGCAGTTCGTACCCACTTGAAATCTCACCAAGTCAGGGAGCGTTTTTGCATTCCAGATGGAGCTAAATATATTCACCCATCAAAATAGTAATCATCATTAAAATTAGCTCACTGATTTTGCTGATTAATTTTTTAGTAACAAGTATGCTTTCTAAAATGTTTCAATTAAACATTTTTGACAAAATTAGATTTTTAAAATGTAAACTATATGAAAAGAAATAAATAATTAAGGAGCTAAAAATAGAAAATTTAAATCTATTATAATTTTTAAAGATTTAAAATTTTTTTTCTACTAGTAAGTGTGCAGAGGATAGAAATGTTGCCATAACTGGACTATGGAACTAGGTCCCTGTGTTTTTATTTTGAGCTATGATCCTTATACCTTGAAAAAGTGGCTTATTTTTGTTTATATAGAAGTACAACCTACCAAGCGTAATAAGTATTCAAGTGATCATAGCCTCTCTTGTGAGATTTAAATGTCTATTTGCATGTGTTCTATTTTCATATGCAAGAGACCTGCTTCAGTTCAGAAGAAGGTTGTAAATTGGTAGAAACATAAAGGTACGGATTTAAATGCTCGAATGTGTGCATGCATGAGTGTGTGTGCACAGTAGGCAGTCCCAGTGCCCCTTCCCGGCACATCTGTACTCGAGGCCTAAGTCTTTCAGGGTCAGAGTAACATGATTTCAAAAGTGTCTGGCACAGTATCCTGCAGATGTGGCCGCTTAGTAATTGTGTGCTGAGGACAACAATTAGGTTGATGACAAATGTGGGCGTGTAGTAGACAGGGCTTACTGATTAGTTTCTGGAATTGACTACTAGTTTTTTTTTTAAAGCCTTGCATTTATTTATTTGTTTGTTTGTTTTTTTGTTTATTTCCAGGGGGGATCAGTGGGTTCTTAGGTACATTTAAACAATGTCACATTAAAATGAACATTTTAGTTGTCCTGAGATATGTATTCATCAGTCACACCTTCCACTGCATCCTGGGAGAGGCCATGGGCAGAGGATGGAGGGAGAAGCTGCAATGTGTTCTCCACAGAACAGGGTGTCTGGATGTGTTTCTGGGATTTGTGTGCATACTTTAGAGTCTTTCTGATGTTTCTCAATTCTGTGTCTCAGGAAAATACCCAGGTTGGCACTTGGCCTAACTTCTCTGACTAGAATCTCTCTCATTAAATTCTGTTGTAATGGATGTGATTAAATTTTTTTAAAAAAAGGGAAATTGGGAAGTCCTTTGTCAGCATCTTTGCAGAGCTGCATATGGATCCAAAGTTTGTCTCTCCAGGTTCCTTTATGTACCGAATGCTGGAAACATTTCCAGGGACCCTGTCAGCTCTTACCACCCCTTAGCCCCTTACCGCCCCTGTGTGTGATGGCAGTTTCTGTGTTGATGAGTTCTGTTCTGTTCTCTGTGCTTCTCAAGTAAAAAGTAGTAACTATTCCATTTAGCTACTCCAAGGAATTTTAAAATGAAAAACACAAGAGTGAGAGAGCCTGTCCTAAAGCGTAAGGAATCAAAACAATTGCTTAGTACTGCAAGGGACAGATGACAGGTCTTTCCTAAGAAGCAGTATTCCCCAGGAGGGAAATGAATGTGGACACTCCCAGTAAGACTCCACTTTCAGAGAAAGTTGCTGCATCACTAAGCTGGGACTTCAGACCATTAAATGTCATAGTAGAACATAACAATAATAGAAAGAAAGAAGCCTAATAAAGCAATATAAAGGGAGACACTGAAAAAATACGTTAGAGACAGTTCACAGGAACAAAAGTCCCAGTGTTTTGTAGAAGAGCTTCCTCTGGAAGGTCGTTATCCTAACAGGCTGAGGAAGGTGGTTCAACTTCACTGAAACCCAAGAGCTCTGTGTGAGAGACTTAAGGAGTCATGAGTAGAGTTTAAGGATGGAAATTCCAGTGTTTTCAGTGGTGGGAGGATCTGGTATTGCTTATTGTGCTGGGAATTTCAGAACAATGCCACAGGCAGGGAAACCCAACTGTACCCAAGGAGCATGAGTGAGATGCAAGGAGGGACTTGGTTCCAGATGGTAAATTGAGTTTTCAAGTGACAATAAAATCATGGGCATCACAATAGTATCCACCAACCTAACCTGATAAAATCTGCTCTCCATCCTCCCCCATCTCAACACTGATTTTTTCTACGTACATACTTCTGCTGTATACTCTAAAAGGGCCATTGGCTTTGAACAAAAGCTGACAGTAGGAAAGGAACAGGAAAAGCAGGGTGGCTTGTGCATAATGGCCACTTGGAGAAGGAGGGTGAGAGGGGCATGTACACTGGCTATGCCCATTCCAGTGTGGGCTCCAGGGAGTGGTTTACGAGAGGACATTTAGAAGATGCATAACCAACATGTTTTCTATGACACAGCGGGGTGTCAAAAATTCCACTTAGTGGGATAACATTCGACTTCATGCTTAAAAATGGATATAGAAAATCTTATAAATGATTGATTTTTTTCACTCTTTTTTAAAAAAGTAATCCATATCATTTTATAACAAGAGAACTAGACACAAGTGTTGTGGATCTTATGTAGGTTTATCACACATTTTTAGGATTAAACTCTTTCCCTGTGAAGAAAGTGATGAAGAAAATGATTCAAGTATCAGCCTAAAGGTGGCTTGAGATTAGATCTCAGATTATCACGTTTCAGATTCCACATGTGACTGTATCAGAAACATCAAACCACTTTCAACTTGTGTACCCATGAGTCTTTAGGCCTTAATGTCACCCATAGCAAGACAGCATTGCTATGAGAGTGATGGCTGAAGGATGTAACAAGAGCGCATAGATTAAAAAATTCAATTGGTTCAGTTCTTCTCTTTCAGGCAATAAAATATCTAAAAATCACAAACACAGATTTGACTCTATAATCATGATTGCTAATGATCCCTGATTATAATGAGCATGTAATTTTCTTTGGAATGACATTATCTATTGCTTTTTTTTAACAAATCAATTTGTGATGGTTCTGAGATTATTCCAGACGAATAGATGTAACATATTTCTTCTCTCTGAGACCAAGAGAATTTTATGGTGGTCCTCCCAAGCTTTGGGAAAAGTACTAAATCTTTGTCCATTGCCCTTACATTTTATAAAACTGTTAGAAATGTCTAAAAGAGGAATAGGTGAGGAGGGAACAGGAACTACGCAATATTTTTGTTTTCTTTCATTGTGTCTTTGCTGAATTAGTGTGAGTTTATTCCTAGAAATGTAGGACCCAGCACTGTTGATTGGGACCTGCCCTTCCCATTGACTATTACAGAAAGAAGTTGAAATGGCCACATTTTCTTGGAGATGTAATGTAAAATAATCTACTGTGAGTGAACCTGTGCTCTTCCTGGGCTGCAAGAATATTTGGGAAAAGATGAGTGTCTTAGTCCATTCAAGCTTCTGTTGACAGAACACCACGGACTGAATGGCTTATAAACAGCAGGTGTTTATTTCTCACAGTTCTGGAGGCTGAAAGTTCAAGATCCCAGCATGGCTGGGCGAGGACCCTCTTTCAGTCAGGTCACAGACTTTTCAATGTGTACCACATGGTGGGAGGGGCGAGGGAGATCTCCAGGGGTCTCTTTTATAAAGGCACTAATCCCATTATGGGGGCTCCACCCTAATGGCCTCATCATTTCCCAAACTCCACCCCCTAACACCATGACATTGGGGTTAGGTTTCCACATATACATTTTGGGGGTACAAAAACAATAGGGCCATAGCAATGAGAATTAGAAAGGTAGAACACGAGCAAAAGGCAAAAAGCTTCATAAAGGAAATTATCTGTTAGAAAGAACTCAAATATTGGGAGCAATGATGTCAATCTGTTACTAGGTGGCTTTGGGAGTTTCAGGAAGAAATGTTAACTTGACTTTCCGGGTTTGCTGAAGTCAAGACTTCCCTTCAATTTAAACAACGTTCGCGGAGTGTATTTTGTGCCAGAAGGTGAAGGGAGTAGTCAGCCTTCTCTCCAGGCACTCAGAAGGCATAGCTGCCCAGGGCTGGTGGTGATGATAATGAGGCAACGTTACACATTCCTCTCAGTGGCACTGCGGTTTTCAGCATTCATGAAGTACAAGAAATATATGGGAAAGAACATACTGAATTCCCAGCTTTCTCAAGTCTTCAGTTTGACATATATGTTTCATAATTTCTTAGGAAATTAAAATTTAACAGTAAGATATAAGTCTTTTGTCAAACCCCCAAATACCTTTCCCTCCACTTTTGAGAGAAGCAATACCCTGGATTTGTCATCCCATTCATGTTTTATGTGACTTCAATATATGTGTATTCAAAAGTCTTACATTGAGTTGTTTTGCCTACTTTAAAATTTATGTGTTATCATGCCGCACATTTTGTTCCTTAAGTAGCTTCTGTCACAAAGTTTTTGAGAACTTACTTATTCTATTACATGAGCAATCTTTTTAACTGTTATATAGTATTTGGCTGTGTGAATATTCCACAAATCCCCTTTTCTGTGTTCCTGCCATGTATCAGTTCTAATAACAGGGATTGCTGTAAAGGGTTTGTTTTTTTTTGTGCCAGGCCGTTTGAAGAGGATGAATATAGAATTCTCTGATTTGTATACAGTCTCCTTTCCAGTCCAGAAAGCAGGTACAGACATTCTGAACCACACTCCCCCAGGAGAGCCGAGAGCCTGCTCTAAGCCTTGGTCTGAGCTGCAGCCACCAGCACTCCTCCTGTGGCAGGTGCAAGCCGGTGACAGGGCAAGATTCTCACTTCAACTCCTGACCAAAGCTGTCAAAAGTGGAGATAAAGTTGACAAGTTTTGTACATGCAAGATCTCAAAATTGTTATCTTTTTTTCTGGAAGCAACTAAGTTTGTGTTCCATGAAGAGTTTTAAAAATCAGTGTATTAGATTGGCTGATGATATTTTAATGTGCTCAGTTGGATTTCAAGAAAGAATATGAAGTGCTTCCAAAGGGAAACATAACAGTCTCCACAACAGGGTGGCGATGAGCGTGGCACTACACAGGGGACCTGGAGCCTCTGCTCTGGCTCTGGCTGTGGGGCTGGGGCTCCGCCCCACCGTCTCCTGGAAGGGCCTTTCTCTCCTTCACAGTGCTGCTGACCTGGGCACAGAAGTCCCGATCTTTTCTTCTGGTTTAATCCCTGATTTCCTTTATTCTGCTTTTCAGATTATTTCCTGCCAATCATCTTCCAACCCTTCAACTTGTTCTTTTAAAATTTTGCTCTTATTTGTCATAAAAATAAAGCTCTTTCTTTTTATTTGTTTATTTTTATCCTTTCCTGCATTCCATCCTTATTTCAAGGAGGCAATATTTCATCATATTTTTATGGATATTTATAGTTTTTTGTTTACAAGATTTCTTGTTTCTTTGAAGTCTCTGTAACCTGACATTGCCTTTTTTACAGTTTTCCTGTTTATTCTTTTTTAAGTAAGTTTGAGGCTTTCCTTAGAATATCTACAAATGTAATTACTCAGTAAAACTGTATGTCCTCTTCAGTTTCATTGGATGCTGCCAAGTTGCTCTGTAAGTCTCCGCACCAGTTTGCTGTCCAGAACAGAGGGAGTGTTCCTGTGACCACGCTCTCACCATCAGGGTGTACAGTGGGCAGAACCCAAGATGCAAAATGGCACCTCCAACCTTTTGTCTTGACCTTCTTAGGTCTCAGGGAAATAGTCTCAGATATTGAATGCCCTGGATAACAGCTCCCTTTAACAGCCTGCATTTTTCTTTAGCATCAAAAGTCTCTTCCTCAACTGCTTAAAGATCACTGATATACATTTGGTCTTCTTGGATAAGATATATTCTCTTTTCTTAGATTTTCTTCAGTTAAATAATTTTTAGGGTTTTTAAATATATTTTTATCTAGAAAATGTAAACAGGGCACCAGATTAACATATTATTTTTTAAATATTTTATTTATTTATTTATTTTAGAGTGGGGAAGGGAGGGAGAAAGAGAGAGAGAAACATCAATGTGTGGTTGCCTCTCACATGGCCCCCACTGGAGACCTGGCCTGCAACCCAGGCATGTGCCCTGACTGGGAATCGAAACTGCGACCCTTTGGTTCGCAGCCCACTCTCAATCCACTGTGCTACGCCAGCCAGGGCTTAACATATTACTTTTTGCTTTTGTTTGCAGCATTCATCATTTTAGACCTTATACAAAGAAATGTATGGGAACATATCATCAAAAGTTCCTGTATTCTTCTTTTATTTATACTCTGGATAGCTCTCTTTATTCAATAATATAAACAGGACTGCACTGTGCTACAATGGACTTATTTCAACCTACAAATGCTGATGGCTTTTTGTCCTTATAAAATGTGAGATCTATTTAAGAAATAGTTTCATGGAAAAGCAGAGATTGTTTATTGGCATTTATAAAGGGCAATTACATGAAAGAATAACTTTTTAAGACTATTATACTCATTTGAAAGGCTAGAACTAATTAAAAAGATGAATTAAATTCAACTTTCTTGAGAAACATTGTCAATGGTTAATTTTGAAAGGTGATGAAGACATTTGTATTTTGAAATAAATAGTAAAAAACCAAACACATTCAGGAAAAAAAGTAAAAGTAATTGATTTTTAATCTAGTTTTTCTATTAAGCCAAATCAGAAACATATTTATCATTATTCTCTTTCTCTGAGTCATATGTATGTGTATATATCTATAGACAGATATAGATATATAGCAAAACTATTCCATCAAAAGATTACACTTAATTGTTCAAATGGAGTACCATTTTTATCAAGTGAAACTTCAATTAAAAATAATTTTCATTTTTATTATCTAAATTATTTATATATGTGTATATGTACTTATACACATATATATTTTTATTTATGTTCTCCATATTAAATCTGCTAAAGTTTAACTTGAATAAAGGAAGAAATTGTGTGTGGTAATTATTGTAGAAAATTATAGGAGGAAAATAATTTTGTCATTTTTGCCTTTTGTTTGGAGCTTGCTGAAAATATATTTTGTTAATTACCATAAAAGTTTATATTTTGTTGTTATGAAACTGAAGATTAAGTTTCTTCAAGAATATTTACTTCTGAAGACATTTCCGCTTTCCACAGAATATGCATACTATAGAAAGAGAAATTCTGCTGAGAATAGGGTGTTCCACAGTAAACTGATTATGGAGAAAGAAATTCCCTTGACTATGTTATAGTAATACCTGCTTATTTGCCTAGACACAGACTTTCTTCAGTGTCTGGTGGTTAATTTTATTCCTTAATTTAGCAAGATCACAGGGTGCTCAGATATTTAGTTGAACATGGGTTCTGGGTATGTCTGCAACAGTGTTTCCTGATGAGATCAATATTTAAATCCATGGACTGAGTAAAGTAGATCATGCTCCCAAAGTGAGTGGGGATCATCCAATTTCTCAAGGCTTGAATAGAACAACAACAACAACAAAGAGACAGGGAAAAAATTGGATTTATTCTTTCTGCCTAACTGAGCTGGGACAGTGGTCTTCTCATCTTATCTCACTGGGACTTACATCATCAGATCTCCTAGGTCATCGATCTACAGATGACAGATTATGGGTCTTCTCAGCCTTCATAATTATGTGAGGAAGTTTTGCATAATAAATCATATAAATATATCTCCTATCTAGCTTATCCTACTAGTTCTGTTTCTCTAGAGAAATCTGATACTCTAAAATTAAAGTCCAAGGATATTTGAGTTTTATGAATTGACTCCATTCATTAAGGAAAGAAGTCTTGAAATTATATATCAAAAAATATATGAGAAAGCACCCATATCTTTAAAAATAATTAATTCACTTAAAATTAATAGCTGCTACTTAACATATCTAAGTATACTGTTAGAAAGGGCTTAAACATATACACAGTATGTCAAAGATATATTTGCTATCAATTATTCAGGATTATTTTCTTTGAATATCCCATTTTTTATTTTATTTATTTATTTTTAGAGGGGAAGGGGGGGAGAAACAGAGGCAGAGAAACCTCAATGTGTGGTTGCCTCTCACACACGCCCTACTGGGGACCTGGCCCACAACCCAGGCATGTGTCCTGACTAGGAATCAAACTGGTGACCTTTTGATTTACAGGCCAGCATTCAATCCACTGAGCCACACCAGCCAGAGCAAATATGCCGTTTTTTAACAAATGAGAATGCTTGATAAATATTACTTGATTTAGACAGAAAATCACCTAGATATTCTTATTTAATTATTGTAAGAAACTGGCTTATTATAAAAGAGATGACTCAAAATAAATATATGTCTTAATATTTTATGAGCATACTTTTAACAGGCTCTCTTTTCATTATTGAGAACAATGAAAACATTATAAGAAAAATCAAGAGTATTGGAAAGCCTGGAAAAGAGAAATGCAAGATAGTAAACTTGTAATAAACTGTCCTTTAATGAGACAATTCTGCAAATACTTTAAAAACCCTCATCATAATAATGACAATAATAATAATTAGGACTTTTCAGTCTGTAGTGTCTTTTTCTACCAAGGCCTATAAAGCATTTCGGCATAATGGGATAATATTCATGACAAAGGAATAGCCGTAGTCATAAATGTCCATGGCACTTAAACACTAATGAGGAACTTAGGCAGTCCAGCACTTGTAAAAGCATTTCCTCTAAGTACTTTACAATGGCAGAAGCATTATTAGCTGACAGCTGGGAAACAGCAAAGTGACAGAAAGGTGAACAGATTCATTAGAATAGGGATAGAGTTTTTTATTGGTGATCAGCAATTATGCTAGCTATGATGCTGGGGAGTTTCTATTATAACACTTTAACATATGAAATCTAAACATTTATTGACCGGCTGTTCTATAAGATATGTTAGATGCTTTTAAATTCACACAGTTTTTCATGGGTCCCTGCAAACCTTGTCATGTTCAGAAACTCACCCACCATCCCTTCCCCCATCTGCTTTGTGGCTGCCTCAGTTCAGGACTTCAGCTTTCTGCCCGAATAACTCCAGTAACCAGCTAACTGGTCTTCCCATTATGTCTATTCTCTAAATTCGAACTAGACATAACTAAAACACAAACTGGACCTTTTACTACTTATAATCACCAGTGGCTCCCATGTGCTTTCAGGGTGTAGCTCGCCACCCTCTATGATTTTGCTTCTGTCGAGTTTCCTAGACTATGGGGTTAGAAATCGTAGATCCTGGATCCACTGTGTGAGGTAGATCAAGGACCTTGGGAACCCCTTACCATCTTTAAGCCCCAACTTTGTCATCTATAAAACTGAGACAAAATAATGAATTCCACTTTGTTGATATGCTCTGAGAAGTAAAGGAGAAGTCAGAGGCTTAAGGAGCTGAAGCATAAGTATTAGCTGGGTCTGTTTGATTTAGCTTGTCATCCCAGAAGATTTCCATGTGTTTAAAACAATCCATCTGGATAAGCCTGGAGGCCACCCACCTGCCACGTGATATAGCTGAACTTCGAGGCTTGGACCTGGCCCCGATCATAGCAAGGGAGAGGCCAGGGTTCCCTCAGCCAATGTACACAAACAAATAGGGTGTGACCATGTTCTTCTTTGACCCACTGCTGGGATTATGACCCCTAAGCACTTGAGGGAAAAGGCTGGTTGTTATTCATCGTTCACCCAAGGATCTCCAGGACCACCGACCTGGGGTGTGATATCTAACTGAGCAGGAGAAGTGCAGCCATGCCCAACTCTATAAATTTCCTCCAATAAATTCTGCTCCAGAAGGTCTGATGTGTGTGTTGTCCATAGTTACTCTTGTATGCTTTAAACATTGGTACACGGTAAGTATTCAGTAAACAATACCATCTAACAGTGATTTTCAAATTTTTCTTCTCATGGTACGTGTAAACTAATTACTAAAATTTTGTAGCACATCAAAAATATACATTTTTTGCCAATTTGACAAAAATAAGTATAATTTTGATTCATTCACACTGGACAGCTATTGTGTTGGCTGTTGTCAATTTTATTTGACAATCTAAGGGAACAGAAGTCAGTGCCCCTGACTATTAAATAGTCAGTTATTGCATGTTTTAAAAATTCTTGCAGCGCACCAATGTGCCTCTTGTGGGACATGGTTGAATATTGCTGCCATACATTAAAAAATAACACATTTTATCTCTTGACCCTTCATAACTTGCATTTTAGTTCTACTTTCCTACCTGAAATGCTTACTTTTGCACCTGCTGCTTCTGACCAAATGCTGTTCCCGAACAACCCTTCCACCTCCCAGCTTCTCCTCTCACTTCTAGCTCTAACATTCATCCCAATCATTTATACCCATGGATATTGTAGAGGAGGAAGGAAATCTTTTTCCTTCTACCCTCTTAGGTTCTCCACCTGGGTCTTGATAATTATACAAAAAAAAAACAGATTAACAAAAGAAAATAAACAGAAGTTTACTAACACATGCAGTGTGCATACACATAGGAAAACTCAGTGATGAGTAACTCAAAGTGGTAGATAGAACTTGGCTTATAGAGCATTTTAACAAAAGAACAATACATTTCTAAAGAAGTGACTAGACAAAGACAAAGGACTTCGGGTTTCTAGGGGCAGCAAATTGTGGGAAGGTAAATATTGGGTTGGCCAAAAAGTCCATGTGGATTTTCCCATAAAATAACAGACACATTTTACATTTTCACCAATAATTTTATTGATTTGGATATTTCGAGTATATCAGCTGTCTCCCATGTGGTATAAAATTGCTTTTCTCAATTTATGTCTCAATTTGACTGCTATCAACTTCAGCTGGTCTACCAGACAGTGGAGCATCATCTAGTGAGAAATCTCCGGCAAGAAACTTCACAAACCACTTTTGACACATTTGATCAGTTGCAGCACCTTCTCTGTACACTGCACAAATCTGTGTGTGTGTGTGTGTGTGTTTCAATTGCATTTTTACTTTTCTCGAAATAATAAAGAATCATATGCCGAAATGTTGCATATTTTCTTCCATCTTCAATATTAAAATGGCTACACAAAAATTCACCAATTTTGATAAGTTTTTTAAAAAATGCACACTGATATGACATCTGTCACAATACAATCTAACAAAATTATTTTGAACGAAGTTAAAGACAACTAAGTGATAATAGAACCATCTTACGGAAAAAAACAAATGAACTTTTTGGTCAGGCCAATATATAGGGGAACCAATGAAAGACAAAGGCTAGCTAGTGAGGTTTGTTTCATAGATTCCTCTGGTGCTATCTCTGAGCTGGTTGGGGTTTAGTATTGTCTCTGGTAATTGACTTCCATCCTTCCTGGCAGAGAGGGGAGGGGGACACCTTTACAAATACATGTCCTGACTTTAGGTAAATGGGGAAGGCAGGAAGGTTTTCTTCTGTCTGCTTCTTCTCATTTGTCTTCAGCTCAAAGTAATCCTCACACCAAAGTGGTATATTGGATGGGGAGGCCATTTTTAGCACCTCCTCAATTTCTTCGATGCTTTCCTCCATTTTACTGAGGTCCTTGAAATTAGCCCATCTGGATCCTCTCAATGACTGACAAACTCATAAACCCACAGAAAACCATAGAAAGAACACAGACTGACACAATTACCATTCTCTTGGCTATAGTTCTATTTCCCCTCCTGAGTTTCCTCCTATACTTCTGTGTCCTATGAAGGTTCTCTCTTCTCTCTTCCCTTGCATTGCAGTTTCTCCTGGGACTCCATCTCTGGCTCTCTTCTCTCCTAATTCTGCCCAGTGATCTACTTCACTCTTGTGTCTTTAACTCTACCCAGAGCCCACACCTCTTTCTGGAGCTCCAGAGCAGAGGATTCATCCCCAAGGCTGTGCTCTGCCCTGTCATGGCCCATGCTCACCCATGTGTCTACCCTGCACTTCTCCTACTGTGACAAAGAAAGCTACAGGATTCTAGGTCAGACATGGGGGGCATCCCCAAGTCCTCCCCATTCCTCAGGCCCTCCTTTCCAATATCAAAATTACTCTCAGTTCTGGCTCTGTATTTTTGAAGCTTTTTCTTTTCTGCTGTGTCACTGCTGGAGCCCAGCTTCTCTTCAAGTAGTATCTGAATTGCCCCAACGACAGCTCTTATTACTCATGAATGTTGCCCTCTTTAGATGTATTGCATTTTCTGAAAGCATAATGTTCTTTTTTACAATGCTAACTTTATACTCTCATTCCCTTACTTAACATCATCCTGATTAAATGTCGCACCATTTCCCTCACTTTCCCTGCTTGAAAATGCAGCTCAGCTCTGAGTACAGATGTCCTCCTTCCTCCGTAGCCCCCACCCCTTAAGAAATGGTAGGTGCCCTTGGCTTCTCAGGTTGCAGTAGGTGTTGCTTCTTGCAGGAAGTGCTCTCTTTGAGGCCTCCTCAGCCCCCAACAGGTATGGCCACCCTCCATGTACAGGTCCTGCTGAGGGGAGACTTGGTGGGCAGCCTAAGGAGAAATACTGGCTCTCTTTGGCCACTTTCTGTTTCTGACACTTGTTTCTCTGTTACTCTGGTAAGAAAGCTAGCAGAACGGGCCACCCTAAAGTACGCTGCTTTGGTATATTGAGCTGGAGGCACTTGAAGGGGAGTGGATGCAGGAAGAGACTGTCTGTGAACATCTCTTATCTGCCTAGACTCAGATACTCCAAAAGGAACCCAGGTGGCATGGGTCCTCTGCCAGGAGTTTCACCAACTAGAAAGACTGACTCTTGTCATAGGAGAGGAACCGGAAGTTGGCAGGAGGGGCAGGGCAGGAAGTGAAAGGGGCCAATTGGGGGTTGCCCAGGGCAGGGGAACAGGTGGGGATCAGAGAGGGACAAACTCAATGACACAATCAGCAATGCTTTCAAAAAGGTGATGCAGCACTTTGAGACACAAGCTTAGGGACCTTTAGAGCCTGATACCCAATAGGCCCTAGACAGAGCATACCTATTTGTGCAATAACAAAAACTGATATTTCAACATATAACACAAATGATTCTTTTCAATGCCTGTTAGTTTTCGAGGGTATATTTGTTTTTCATTACTTTCTATTTTTTTAATTTAAATATTTTATTGTTTATGTTGTTACAGTTGTCCCAGTTTTCCTCCCTTTGTCCCCGTCCATCCAGCCTTCCTTCTATTCCTGTAGTCAGCCTCCACACCACTGGGAGCGAGCAATTATTAAGTTGTATATTAACATTATTAAACTCATTAAAACTCAGGGTAGCACCCAATATTTCAAGTTATATGTAGAATTTAGTATAAAGAATAAGACTTCTTTAAAGTGCTATCCAAGGAGGTTTAATTACTAAAAAATTAAAAAAGTAACACACACAGAGTATCACCAGAGCTTCTGATAAAAATACAAGTGGTTAGAATACCACTCCACAATGGTAGTTTTGAGAAGTTTGAAGCCACAGTTAAAACAATCCTGGTAGATTATATGACACTATTCACTTAAATCAAACTTAAAATAAGTATATTAAAAGCATACTTTGGGCCCTGGCTGGAGTGGCTGAATGGATTGAGCACTGACCTGTGAACCAAAGGGTCACTGGTTCAATTCCCAGTCAGGGCACATGCCTGGGTTGTGGGTCAGACCCCCAGTTGGGGGTGCATGAGTGGCAACCACACATTGATGTTTCTCTTCCTCTTTCCCTCTCCTCCCTTGTCTGGAAATAAATAAATAAATAAATAAATAAATAAATAAATAAATAAATAAAATCTTTTCTAAAGTACTCTTTGGCCATGGACTACAATGGATTTTTACTGTACTTTGATTTAACAATCTTTAAAACTACATGCAAAATCATAAACAGAAAAAAATTATAAGGCCATTAGGAAATGAATGTGATAGAAAAGATCCTTTATTTAAAATCCCAGATAGGCATAATTTCTTCCTATGTGAAATTGATGTTTCACATTCTCATATTTGGTCTGAGGGCCTCAGTGAGTGTAGGGCATGTGCAAGACTTTGAAATATTAATTGCAGTCAGGATTGTTTTAATGTTAATGAAAGCCTTATGCATGTGAGACTTTATGAAAATGTGAGAACTTTGCTCCCTTCCATTCCCCTTCCTCTCAGCCCTCTTGGAATACGTGCAAAACACTTCTAAGTACAGAATGTACTTTTCTTCAGTGCAGTCAATTTTTCCTAATGACCACTTATATAAACCTTGGTAATGTTGAGAACAGAGAATTCCTGCAGCAATATAAATAGCCTGCGAGAGCTCTGCCCTTGACCCACAGCACCGAGGGAATAGTGCTTCTAATTACTGTGTTCTGCCAGTGGCCGTAACCAACAGACTCTGCCATGCCATTCATGTTTCCTTTGGCTGGTCAACAGTGGCAGTATTGAGTCACAGCCGGTGTGCAGCTGGTGATAGCGGGATTCTAGGGTTCACTATCTTTTTTAGGAGGACAACTGATGTTCACTGAAAAGGGCATGAACCAGGATGAGCTGTCCACAAGAAAAGCAACATTCACCATCAAATTAAGATATAGAAACTAGGAAGTTTTTCTATCAGTGCATTTATGCTGGCACCAGTCTATCCTCCTGGGCTGTGTGTTTCTCATCTCCCTGGTACTAGGTGAGCATGAGGTAACGGCCCCAGGGCAAAAGGAATGCAAGCTTGTATTTCTTTGGTATAGTGAATCAAAAGCTTGACTTCTCAAATGATAGGCTCAGAATAAACATACATTTCCTGAAAATCCGGATGATTCTTTCTGTTCTGCCATTTTCTCCTGATCCAGAACAGGCTCACCAAAAAATACAAATTGTCAGCCTAATGGCATTCACACTCCATCATCTACGTGTTCTTCTCCAGAAACCCGCTTCTTACTGATGTGCATGAACTTTTTAGCAAACATTTCTCACTGTTTTAATGGAAGCAACTAAACCTGGAACAATTATCCTTTGGTTAATGTGATTAAAAATGAGGATCACAAGTTCCTCTGGTAATTCTGCCAAAGGACTGTAATTCTTTCATATGAACCTTGCTCCTGGGTTCCGTCAGATGTCGTACAGAACTATTCAATCACCTCCCAGTTCAAACGGATGTGAATGCAGACCCAGTTCTCTGTTGAATCATTGCCACTCATTAATTGTGACACCTTCATTTTGAATACCTGTTAATGAACATGACTGTCTCACAGGTGCTGTATTTATAACGAAAAAGGGAAGAAGGCCTTTGACGTGCTGGTGTTCACACACTGTGTGGTTCCTTTCGTAAACACCGTCTGAGGAAAGAGCTGTGTGACCTAGGCGTCACCTTGGATTTCACCACTGGAATGCTGTGACAATCTGGATCCATGTAATAATTTCCTGCTTCAGTTTAATTCTAGGAGAGGGCAGGTCTCTCTGCAAATGATTATCTTGTTTTTCTCTTGTTCGAAAGAAAACTTGTGGATGGAACATAGTCCTTTTGTTTTTAACCTCAGATACCAAAAATCTTCACATGAAATTGAAGGTGTTTTCGATTCTTTCACCACAGGTCAGAATCATGTTCTTTAGCTCTGTTGGGATGCTTCTAAGTCTAAACACCAACACCTGGCAAAGGGCAATGAGGAGAAAGCACAACCAAAGAGAAAATGGGGGCATTAACAGCAGAGAAAGGAGGAAATAAGATTCTGGGGCAGGGAGAAATGGTTCCTCCTCCAGCACCACTACCCACATCAGCTTCAGGCTGGTCTGCGGGGTCCACATTCACTTTCTGCTTGTGGGGATCCTTTCAGGCCACCTGCAGTAGCAAGCCTACTCTCCCTGCCTCTGCTCAGTAAGGCTTTGCCTTTCACCCCTAGGAAATGCTCAGGGTCCCAAGGGCATTTCCCTTTATAATCAGGTCCTCCAATCTGAGTTCTTCAGGCACTTTTCACTACCCTCAAGGCGATGACAGCGGGGCTGGAGGGGAGAGCATCGGAGGTCGGGGCTCTCTGTCATTCTTTGTATCCTGCTTCTAGGAAGTCTGAATTTCTGGTTCTCAATCCTCACTCCTCACTGTGTGCCTTGGTTTCCTCTTTATCCCATGTGTGGTCACATCACTGTTCTTAATTAACATCTCTGTTTCAAATTTAGGCTGTGCCTGTGTGGGGAGCACTAATTCATTTTCTTTCTCTCTCTCTCTCTCTCTTAAGGGGAACTATAAGATAGGTAGAGTATGATCTTCTTTCTCCGCTATGAAGAGGGCTGAAATGCTCAGTCCTTTCTCAGAGTCTCCCAGCTGGCTCTACATAAGTATCCACCAATCATGGTGCAACAACTTACCATTAATAGTTAGACTACATTCATTTCTGATAGGTAAAGTATAATTGTTACCTATTAAAATGCTTTCTTTTTTTCACCTTTTCTTCCTAAGCTTATTGAGAAAGTGTTCTTTCTTATCAGAGTCTGAACAAGGCTGGCATAATCCTATTATTGGGTTTTATGACACATACCACGTGAAATGTATTTTTGAATTCCTTTTTTGATTTTGCAAAATGCCCTCACTGCTACATTAATGGTGACATCTAACATGTCTGGAGAAGTTGACATATACACTTTGCATGAATACAATAATCAAGAATCCATATTTTACCCCAAAGATATAGGTAGTGAATAAATCTTTCAAAACATCCTTCTAAAACAAGCAGAACATGGGCTCTTTCTATCCTAGACATGTCAGTCAAGGTGCCTTCATGGTTCTACCAATAATGAAGTCCAAAGGTGGGCACATTTGCTACCATTTATATGCAGTTTGGAGATTCAGGGTGAACACCTGGTCCAAGGCCAATAAGCTCTAGGCTGGCCTGTAATCTATAACTTCTAGGGTACAAAGATGCTCCAGATTCTCTCACCTGGGAATTTGACCTGAGACTGGAAAAAAGGAGATAGTTAACAACGGAAGCTGAACTACTAACAAAAATAGCATAGTTAATTTTCGAAAGTACAACTAACTGTTCTTGTCCTAAGATATTAATTTCCTGCATGATCTTTTTTTTCTGAAAGGAAATTACTAAACTAAAATATTAACACCATTTTTAAAATGTTCCTTCTCTTTCAAAGTGTTTGAGATAGTTACATTTGCAAAATTCGGCAAGAAAAATATAGAGAACCTAAAGGAAAAAAAAAGACTGCTTCCAGCTGAAAAACAATTGGTTAACTGAAATGATTTTCCTCTGACAATTAATGCCTCCCCTGAACAAAGGGTTTCCTGGCTGCACCACAGCTTGCCTCTGAATGAATTTAACAATTAATTTATCTGAGAAAGGTGCTCCATGCCTCAATATATCCTCCAATGAAGGGAAATTGATTCTCCAATATTATTGTTTCCACTTGTTAAGTGGTAGCTCAAATAATACATTCATGATTCTTTGTGCAAAAACCTCTAGATTATGGCAGGTTATTAAAATACCTCAGGGCATTTATCATGTTCTTTCCCAAACAAATAACTAATCTTATCAATTCTAGAGTAGAAATGTAAAAGCAAAACAAGGTGACTTTCATTTGTCCACTTGCCCTGTAAAGCACGCCTATGTCTTTGAATGTGTGGAATCTTCCAACACTGCTTATGTTTTGGATAGTCTAAGCTCACAGAACCTTTGCCATGTCCAGCTTCATGACTGACCAATGGTTACTTTTGGTCTTGGGTGTTTTGCCTGCTATGCTCTAGTCTTAACTATCAGAGTTTCAATGGATATTCACATCCAATAACACATAATTAATAATATATGACTTGACTGGATTGTAATGAGTGGGTTGACTTATGCTAAAGATTGAATGTTTGCATCCCTCCCTGAATTTATAGATTGAAACCGACCCCCCAATCTGATGATATTAGAGAATGAGGACTTTGGGTGGTGATTAGGTCATGTAGGTGGAGACCTCCTGATAGAATTAGTGTCCTTATAAGAGAAAACCCGGAGAGCTCCTGCACCTCTTCCACTATGTGAGTTCACAGCTAAAATATGGTTATCTATGAAGCAGGAGAGCAGGAAGTAGGTTCTCCTAAACACTGAATCTGTTGGTGCCTTGATCTCAGATTTCTGACTTCTAGACTGTGAAAAATATGTTTTTTTTTACAAGCCATCACTCTCTATGGTATTTTGGTATAGCAGTCTAAAGTGACTAAGACAATTTTTATTCCCCCGAAAGATATGTTAAAAGCTTCAACCCTAGCACCTGTAAATGTGACCTTATTTGGAAACAAGGTCTTTGCAGATATGATGAAGTTAAGATGAGGTCATAGTGGAGTATAATGATGTCCTTGTAAAAAGTGGAGAAGAGGCATAGACACACACAGGGAGGGCCCATGTAAAGTAAGAGGCAGAGATTGCAGTGATGCATCTACAAGCCAAGGAACACCAAGGATTGCCAGCAACTACCAGAAGCTAAAAGAGAGGCTGGGGTCAGATTCTTTCTCTGAGCCACCAAGAGGGAACCAAGCCTCCTGAGTCGTGATTTTAGATCCCTTGCCTCCAGAACTGAAAGAGAATAAATGCCCACTTTTTATATTTTAATATATTTTATTGATGCTATTACAATTGTCCCACTTTCCCCTCTTCACTCCCCTCCACCTTGCACACCCCCTCCCAACCACATTTCCTCCCTTAATTCATGTCCATGTGTCATACTTATAAGTTCTTTGGCTTCTACATTACCCATACTATTCTTACCCTCCCTCTGTCTGTTTTCTACCTACCATCTATGCTACTTATTCTTTCTACCTTTTCCCCCTCTCTCCTCCTCCCTCTCCCCTGTTGCTAACCCTCCATGTGATCTCCATTTCTGTATTTCTGTTCCTGTTCTAATTGTTTGCTTAGTTTGTTTTTGCTCTTCATTTTAGGTGTGGTTGTTAATAACTGTGAGTTTGCTGTCATTTTACAATACATATTTTTTATCTTCCTTTTCTTAGATAAATCCCTTTAACATTTCATTTAATAAGGGCTTGGTGATGATGAACTCCTTTAACTTGACCTTATCTGAGAAGCACTTTGTCTGCTCTTCCATTCTAAATGAAAGCTTTGCTGGATAGAGCAATCTTGGATGTAGGTCCTTGCCTTTCATGACTTGGAATACTTCTTTGCAGCCCCTTCTTGCCTGTAAGGTCTCTTTTGGGAAGTTAGCTGATAGTCTGATGGGAACTCTTTTGTAGGTAACTGCCTCCTTTTCTCTTGCTACTTCTAGGATTCTCTCCTTATCTTTAATCTTGGCTAATGTAATTATGATGTGCCTTGGTGTGTTCCTCCTTGGGTCCCACTTCTATGAGGCCCTCTGAGCTTCCTGGACTTCCTGGAAATCTATTTCCTTTGCCAGATTGGGGAAGTTCTCCTTTATTATTTGTTCAAGTAAGTTTTCCACTTGTTGCTCTTCCTCTTCTCCTTCTAATAATACCCCTATAATTTGGGGATGTTGGAATGTTTAATGATGTCCCTGAGTTTCCTAAGCCTCTCCTCATTTTTTTGAATTCTTGTTTCTTCATTCTTTTCTGATGGGATGTTTCTTTCTTCCTTCTGGTCCACTCCATTGATTTGAGTCCCAGTTTCCTTCCCATCACTATTGATTCCCTGTACATTTTCCTTTATTTCGGTTAGTGTAACCTTCATTTTTTTGTCTAATTTCTGACCAAATTCAACCAATTCTGTGAGCATTCTGATTACCAGTGTTTTGAACCATGCATCTGACAGGTTGGCTATCTCTACATTGCTTAGTTGTATTTTTTCTGGAGCTCTGACCTGTTCTTTCTTTTGGGACATATTTTTTGTCTCAACATGCCTGTTACATAGTAAGGGGTGGAACCTAAGGTATTCACCAGGGTGGGACAACTCACATAGCTGGTTTGTGATGCTGTATGTGGGGGAGGGGTTCGAGAGGGAACAATGGTACTTGCTCTGCTCTCTGCCAGCTTTCAGTCACTTCCCCTGCTTCCCACAAGCAAATTGGGCCCTTCTGGTGCTGATTCCAGCATGGGTAGGTTTGTGTACATTCTAGGACCCTGTGGGCCTCTCCAATGAACTCTCCTGTGAGGCTGGGAGTTTCTCCCACTGCCACCTCAACCCCTACAGGTGTTTTCAGTCAGTGATTTGAGGCTTTATTTCCCCTCACTGGGGCCCTGGGTTGTGCAGTCAGTCCCACTGCCCCTTTATTTCGCCTGGTTTATCTGCACGAATGTGGGGCCACCCAGTCTGTTGCTGCCTCACCAGCCAGCTGCAGCCTTGCATACCCCACTTCACAAACTGCCACTTTGCTGGGTCCACCAGCCACCACCTTGCTGTGAGTCCTTTCCACCCCAGCTGCCCATCTCTGCCCCTGCTACCAATCTGGATAAATATTTCTTCTTTAATTCCTTGGTTGTTGGACTTCCAGAAAGTTTGATTTTCAGTCAGTTCTGGTTGTTTTTTGTTTTAAATTGTTGTTGTCCTTCTTTCAGTTATGCGAGGAGGCACAGTATATTTACCTATGCCTCCTTCTTTCAATACCCACTGTTTTAAGGCATCTAGTGTATGGTAGTTTGTTACAGCAGTCTTAGGAAACTCATACATGTGGGAATGAATACATTTTTTCTATAGAAATTTAATGTATGAAACATCAGAGTTTTAAAAAGAGAAAACTTCTTGAAATACAGTAAAGATTATTGAGTATCTATCACTTGCTGTGAAACTCATTCACAATTTTGTGGTTGTGTATATCTATTCTATTAATGAGCTTAGAGTTTATGTAGAGATCCAGAGATGATTCTATATACAACCCAAACCAGACAAAATAAAATACAACAAAACAGAAAACAGGTAAAAAAAAATAAAAACACAGAGTTTAAAGGTAGATTAAAAGATGCAACAAGTGCCTGTGTATTTTCTTCGCGCCTGTTTCAGGCACTGCTTAGTGCCTGTGCTCTTTGCCCTTTTCCTCCCCTTCATTGTGTTACTTCTCTTTCATAGAACCACAGACTAGGAAACACACTTTTGAGTTATTTTTAAACAATGAATTCTAAATCAAGTGCTGAAAATCTGTTTTACTGTTATGGCAAATTGTTATATCTATGGTTGCCAACAAAAAGTTTATTTGCAATTTTAAAAATCCAGAAAACAATTCTTATTTTTGTATATATTCATGTATGTGTGTATGTGTGTGTATAAGGTGAGGAAAAACAGGTTAGGTTACAGGTGTGAATATGTGAAACAATTTATTCTTGTGTTATTATTTATTAATTATTGCATTATTTTCCATATGACCACCTGTAAACCTACTTTTGCCCCACTGTGTGTGTGTGTGTGTGTGTGTGTGTGTGTGTGTATGCAGAATGCTATTAAAATGTTTAACAACAGATAGACACAGGTCCTGGACGATCAGAATAGATACTGGCAAAGACATCTGACATGTCTATGGGTGGGAACTCTGAATGGATGTCAGGGGCATTGCATATATGTTAGCCTGATATGTATGTATGTAGGTGTGCATATAATAGACATATTTCACATTCAACTATAAAGTTAATATGTTTACAGAACTAATGAAATACTGAAGTTATTTTTTTCAAATCATCAAAAAGTGAGTTTAATATCTTTGCCATCCTTAAAGTGCCTCAAAGAAAAGGCCTGAGTCTTGATGATTGTTACATTCTCCAGACTGAAAGCAGTGCCTACCACTGTGATGGATTAATAAGTCTTTATTCTATGAAAAAATAAAATTATTATAAATAATCATTATTAATAAAGTCTTTATAAAGTCATTCTTTCTCTAGCTTGCTAGGCAATTCAATTTTGGTAGTATTTCAAAGGCAGTCACAGGCTATGTTCAGTATTTTATTTTTTAATATGAGATTTGTTTAGTTAAAAACCAATTCTACAGGCTCTATAAATTTTCAGAAGTATATTTTGTCATTGACTCTTTTTTACATAATGTGTAAATATGCAAGTGTCACTGTCTACTGTCAATTTCAATTCTCTGTCAAGACCTGCTGCTTTTCATTGGCTGTTCAGGAGGCCCCCAAAACAGGGGCCTACTTTGCTATTTTTGGGGTCCGTGAGCTTGAGTCATGTCTGTGAGACTCTAGTATTCCGCCCTACTGAACCCAAAGGGTGTCATTATGACTGACGTTAACATCTGAACATGGACTATCCAATGCAGTTGTGATCACTAAGGAAGTCTTCTGTGTGCTCTGTACACAAAAGCTGCATCAAGCACTTGACTCATAAGTATGTATTTATCATTGCTACATGAAAACATGCACTTATAATAATGTTTGGGAAAAGTATACATTACAAATGCAATCACTATAAGAAGAAAAGCCCTTGGGTTTTATGAAATAAATTTGAAATTATTGCCATGGACACTGAATCCTTTTCAGTAAAAGTAAAGCATGTTTTACAACTGACCAAACAATAAATTATCAGTATGAAGTTCCTTCTAGGAAAAAAAATGTTTCTGCAAATCTTTTCCCTGAACTGTATCAGGTTTGTACCAAATGTTCATAATATCAATAAATATTCCAGTTGGAACTGAACCGCCATTTAGTGTTGTAAATGTGAAAAGTGTGTCAGCAGGAACAGATCTGTAGCTGACAAGGCTAGAGAATTATCATTTTTTAACAATAAGCCTAACCTTGAAATTTTGGGTACAAAATTATAATAAAATTGGAATGACAATTATTTTGAGATTATGAAGTTTCAGAATTATACTCATGTACCAGAGATTCATTCTTTCATGGTGAAAGTCACTTTCAACTTGACACTAGCTGTGTATTCATTTTAACATTGTGCCATTCGATGTGTCTTAGTCAGCTCAGGCTGCTGTAGTAAAATACCATAGACTGGGTAGGTTAAACAAATATTTATTTCCTGCAGTTTTGGAGGCTGGGAAGTCCAAGACCAAGGTGGGGGCACATTTGGTTTCTGGTGAAGACTCTCTATTTGGTTTGCAGACTGTGACCTTGTTGCTATGTCCTCACATAGAGGAGAAAGAGATAAAGATAGAGATAGCAGTAGAGACAGAGACAGAAAGAGAGAGATTATCTCTCTGCAGTCTCCCATATAAGGGCACTAATTCCATTTGTGAGGACTCCACCCTCTTGACCTAATCACAACCCAAAGACCCCCATCTTCAAATAGCATCATATTGTGGGATTAAGATTCCAACATATGAATTTTGCTGTAGGGAGACTTAAGCATTGAGTCTGTACAACAGTGTTAGCCCAATATATATATTCCATTTCTCTATTAGAAGGACAGAATCATAGTCTGATTTCAGAATTTTGCAATACACTAGCCCACACTCTAAAGTCTCCTCTTGTCCAAATTTGAAGCAAAAAAAATAATAGTAATCTATAGGTAAAATTTTGTTCTATTTTTAACAGCTTTTCCCCCTATATGTGAAGAAGAATTTATATTAGTGTGAATAAATTACAGGGAAGTAATTAATTTAAGATAAGAATATTTTCTATATCTGTTCCAAGATGAAGCTTGATTTACCCATTTGTCATTTTCCCAGCTAAACTGTATGACTGCTGTCCTGAATATGGTAGACAGGATTCATAACTAGGTACGCAATTCCACTAGAAAGTTTAAAGGGCCCCTTCCCACCAAAGATTCTAAAATGGTAGTTTCATTTCACAGTCACCTTTGTCTTTGACGTTAACCACTGATCATCAGCAACCTGCCTTTAATTTAATCATCCAGGTGTTGAATGAGTATGTAGGATTGTGCAGTCTTACAGATGGGGTTGTAATCTGGTTACAACTTCTTGTTTGTGCAATACAACACTGTGAAAATGTGCACAGTGTGGACATTGCAAAGCAACTGTAATGCAAACCCTGAGTGACCCAACCAAGATATAGTGATGGAGCCCCAGATGGACCCTCTACCCAAAATCCCCTTCACCTTAGCTTTCCTTCTGGTTACTACTGACATAGCATTCCTTACTTTTGCCTGTTTTTGACCATTAGAAAAATGGAACTATACTGTATGTATTCTTTCACTCAACATTGTTTGTAATATTCAACTGTGTTGCTGCCTGTTCAGTCATCATTGTTGTGTGGTGTTCCATTGCATGAACCAGTCCATCCCACAATTTGTATACTATTGAGTTGTCTTCTCACTTTGTCAAGTATTAGCTCTGTGAAAGAGGCATTCTTCTACACTTATGTAATTGCATAAGGGCATGAGTCTTCCTAGAGTACATTTCAAGAGTGGAATAGCTCAATTAACAGGGAATCTTTGACAATTCTGGATAATACCCTGCTGTTTTCTGAAGTGATTGTGCCAATTTGTATTCCTCTCAGTAGTGTGTGAAAGTTTCCATCGTTCTATATATTTTCAGACTCTTGGTACTGTTTGTTTTATTTTTTGGTTAATAAAATTACATAGGTTTGAAGCGTACAATTCTATAATACATCATCTGTATCTCACATCGCATGTCTACCACTGAGAGTCCAATCTCCTTCCAGCACTGTATCTGACCCCTTGCACCCTGTACTACCTCTCTCACCACATTTGTTTGTTTTTAGTTTTCATCTTACATGTTGGAATCCTAGTCATGAAAAATTTTGACTAAGTCAACTTTAAAAAATGTACTCTTCTAAAAAATACTCTTCTCTAAATTAGAAAAAATGGTAATAATAATAAGTATAGCAAGATTATTATAAGAATTAACTATTAAAAAATAGTATAAACTATTTAGGGGCAAGGCCTACCACATAGTAAGTGCCCAGTAAATACATATGAACATTAGTATTAAGTACTGGTTTCTATAGTAATATGAGCTATGATACAGTTGAGTTTTTTTAAACAACAATAAACTGCATAGGCACTCGCATAGAAAGCAGAGTATGGGACAGTGGTGGGGAGCCTCTCAGAGACCTCAGCCAGAGCTTATAGGAGCTCTTCTTCTAGGACCGGAAGAACTCTCCAAGCAGGAGTGAACTTTGGAGTGTGTGTATGCTCACACACATTTGTCCTTCCTACAAGAAAGCCGCATCTAGTGTTTTCTCTGTGGTCATCTACTACACTAGCTGAGCATAAACTTGGCTCCTAATTTTATACTTGTTTCTTTTGGAGGGTCAGGTTCTAGCCAGTCATTGCTGATGAGAAACTTTCTTCCAAGTGTAACAATTAGGAAGCTAGTTGTTTAGTACACTGAAATTAGATTTGGGTCTAACATTTTGTATTATGAATTAATAAAGTGTATGATAACCACATCCAACAATGCATAATTATGCATAAGTCCATGCTGCCTGTGTAGCATTTCAACAACTTTGTTTCCATCAACTATTTCTCAAGATTTTGGAGTAAATTACATATTGACCTCATGTTTTATATACATGAGGTAAAAATATTTTTATGTGTAAATTAAAATGGTCATTTACTGCCCTGGCTGGTATAGCTCAGTGGATTGAGCGCGGGCCTGCGAATCAAAGGATTGCAGTTCGATTCCCAGTCAGGGCACATGCCTGGGTTGCAGGCCAGTTCCCAGCAGGGGATGCACGAGAGGCAACCACACATTGATAATTCTCTCCCTCTCTCCTTCCCTTCCCCTGTAAAGATAAATAAATAAAATATTTTTTTAAAAAAGGTCATTTATTAACATATCTTTATGTATTGACTTCTCAATCATATTAGAATACAAATTCATAAGAACACGTTTTTTGTCTGTAATACCCTCTGCTTTAGCCCCAGTGTACCTTGCTTTCCTTGGATACACACATACCCACACGCCTTGCTATATGTTGCAATTATATACCTCCTACCACCATTTGCTTGTGGATTGCTCCTCCTCAGGTCTCCATATTTTCAGGTTCTGCTTCCCTCTCATGATCTTCAATACTATTCTAGCCCTAATTACTGTTGATTCCCATATACATAGTAATAATCTTAACAACGTTTTCATTTCACGTTTTTAAAGCTTCTCAGATATCTTATGCTCAGACTGCCCATTCACTTCTATGTTCCTACCATAGACCTTGTCATTACCAGTCACTGCAGCCTGTCAATAATCTTTATTGTAAGGCATCCCATTCTTTGAGCGCTGCTTCCTTCTCAGCTCCAGTGTCTCAATGGTAATGATAACCCTGTGGTCCTGTGGAGACCTCACTGTCTTTGTGGTCTTCCCTCCCCTCCCACACTTACACCCTTCCTTCCTTCCTCACCTTAGTCCTAGTTGTTTCACATCTCTGACACCACGTGAATGAAAGATCAGTCTTCTAACTTGACACAATCTAATGCATATATAGTGGCATTTCATCATGGTTTCAATTTTCATTTTCATAATGACTATTGACATAGAACATCTTTTCAGGTACTCCTTTGCCCTCTTAATGATATATTTAAAAAAGCATAAGTTCTTAATTTTGCTGAAGTCTAACATCAATTCTTGATTTTTTTTTGTGGGTTGTGTTTTGCTCTCAAATCTAAGAAATTGTTACCTAACCTAAGGAAACAAAGATTTTCTCCTTTGGTATAGCCCAGAAATTTTACACTTTAAAGTTTGCATTTAGACCTATGAAACATTTAAGTTAATCTTTGAGTATGTTTTCTTCCTCATATGAATATCCAATTGCTACAATACCATGTGTCGAAAGAGTATCTTTCCCCACTGAACAACCTTTGTACATTTGTCAAAACTCAATTGGCTATATATGTATGCGTCTCTTTCTGGACTCTGCAATGTGACTCATTCATTAATCTGTTAGCCTATCTTGATTCCCAAACCACACTTTCATGATTACTGTAGTTGTATAATAATTTTTGAGGTCAGGTAAGATATGTCCTTCATTTTCGGCCCCTTTTTCAAAGCTGTTTGGGGTATTCTAGGTCTTGACAATTTCACACAAATTTTAGAATCAGGTTGTCAGTTTCTACAAACAAACAAAGAAAAAATCCTGCAGTGCTTTTGGTTGAGATGGCATTGAACCTATAGAAATGTTTGCCGAGGATTGCTACCTTAACAAGATTGAATCTTCCAATCTATAAAACAGTATATTTCCATTTATTTGTCTCTTTTAATTTGTTTCAGTAATGTTTTGTTCCAAGGTACAGGACTTGTATATGTTTTATTAGATCTATCTCTAAGTGTTTCATATTTGTTATTCTGCTGCAATCGTGTTGTTTTTTAAATTTCAGTTTCTGAATGTTCATTCCTAGTATACAGAAACGCAATTTACTTTTTTACAGTATTTTGTTCTGATATAATATACATAACATAAATTTCACCATCTTAGCCATTTCTACATGTATATCTCAGTAGTAACAAGTGCATTCATACTTTTGTGCAATTGTCATCACCATCCATCTCCATAACTCTTACGTTTTGTAAAACTGAACCTCTACACTGGTTAAACAATAACACTCCATTCCTCCCTCCGCCAGCTGCTGTCAACCTCCACTCTTTTTTATGCCTCTATGATTTTGACTAGTCTAAGTGCATCGAATAAGAAGATTCAAACAGCATTTGTCAATTTGTGACTGGTTTATTTCACTGAACATAATTTCCTTGAGGTTCATTCATTTTGTAGCATATGTTAGAATTCCCTTCCCTTTTGAGGCTAAATATTATTCCATTGCATGTAGAGGTCACAGTCATTTATCCACTCATCTATGATGGACACTTGGGTTGCTTCCACGTTTTAGTTATTGTGAATAATGCTGCTATGATAATGGCCGTTCAACTATCTATTCCAAACCCTGCTGCCTGGTGATTTGGGTATATACCCTAAAGTGGAACTGCTGATATATGTGATAATTCCATTTTTAACTTTTTGGGGAACCGCCATACTCTTTCCACAGAGGTTGCACCATTTTACATTCCCACCAAAAGTGTACAAGGGCTCCAATTTTCCACACCCTCATCAATACTTGTAATTTCCTTTGTTTTTAAATAGTAGCCATTCTAATGGGTCGCAGTGGTACCTCGCTGTAGTTTTAAAATGTATTTCTATACTGATTAGTGATGTTACACTTCTTTTCATGTACTTATTGGCCATTTGTTTATCTTTGAGAAATGTCTATGCAAGTCTTTTGCCCATTTTTGAATGGTTTTTTTGTTTCTTGGTTGTTGAGTTTTAAGAGTTCTATATACATTCTGAATGTTAATCCCTTATCAGACTTATGATTTTCAAATCATAAGTTTTGAATCATAAGTTTCTCCCATTTCATGAGTTTTCTTCTCACTCTGTTGATAGTGTGCCTTGACAAAGGTTTTAATTTTCATGAAGACCAATTGAACTATTTTTCCTTTCATGTGTGTGCCTTTGTAGTCAGAGCTAAGAAACTATTGCCAAATCTACTATTGTGAAACTTTTGCAGTAGATTTTTTTCTAGGAGTTTTGTCATTTTAGCTCTTAAATATAATTAATTTTTATAAATTAATGCCATATAATCTTGCTAAACTCATTATTAGTTCCTCCATACTTTTGTTGTAAACTTCATAGGATTCTTATATTGAGATGATGATAATGTTATTGCTGAAGGAATATGGTTTCACCTCCTTATTTGTAGTTTGGCAGCTTTTTTCTTTTTCTTCCTCACCTATTTCCATGACCAGGATGTTGGTAGAATGTTTAATAGAAGTGGGGAAGGGAAGCAGAATCCTATTCTTTTTCTTATTCTTAGGGATTCAGTCTTTCACCATTAAGTATGATATTAGTGCTAGACATTTCACAGATTTCTTTATCAGTGTAAAGCAATTCAGTCTTGTCACTAGTTCACTGAGAATTTTTGTCAAGAATAAATGTTGAATTTGTATCTATTGAGATGATTCTGTCTGCAGTTTTTCTTATTATTTTTAAATCATTTTTATTTTTTAATTACAGTTGACATACATTATTATATTAGTTTTGGGTGCACACCCCAGTGATTAGATATTACTAAGTGATCATCTTCATAGATTTCTCACCCTTCTGACACTACACATAGTTATTAGAATATTATTGACTATATTCTCTATGCTGGAAACTGTAGCATAGAGAATGACTATTTTATGGTTTTTCTTTACAATCTGCGAATATGGTGACTTACATGGATTGATTTATTCAAATGTTCAGTCCAATTGAATTTCTGTGATAAACCCCACTTGATCATGCCATATCATCATTTTTGTACTATTTTTGGATTCATTTTGCTAAAATTCCATTAGGCATTCTTGTACCTATATTGATAATGGAGATTGGTAGTTTTCTTTCCTTAGTTTAGTTTCAGAGTTGTACTGGACTCATAGTTTCAATCTCCAGATGATCAGTTTGGTTCTTTTTTAAAATATATTTCCTGTGTCTCTAGTTAGCATTCTCAATCTTTAGCTTTTTGAGCATATGGAATACAATTGACTTTGAATATTGTTTTAATATCTTTGTCTGCTAGTTCTATCATCAGTGTCATTTCTGCATCTCTTTCTACCGATAGATTTTTCTCCATAACATGGATCATATTTTCTTGCTTCCTTGCATGCTCACTATTTTTTGTTAGATGGCAGGCATTGTAAATTTTACCTTATTGGGTCCTGGCTATTATTTTATTCCTATAATATTCTTGACCTTTGTTCTGGAATGCAGGTAAGTTACATGCAAAGAGTTGGATCCTCTAGAGGTCTTATTCTAATCTCTGTTAAGTAGCCTTTAGTCTAATATAGTTTTGCTCCACTGTTGAGGCAATACTTTTGAAAATGCAATCTGATGGCCATGGATATGAAGTTTCCCCCTCTCAGTGGTGGGACATACACTATTCCTTGTTCCATCTTCTCTCTAAGGATTGTTTCCTATCCTACTTCCGTTTAGTTTTCTTACGTGTATGAGCTCATCCATATTCAGCTGGAGATTCCAGGGGGCATCTCTGCAGACCTCCAGTGCCCCTCCATGAACTGCTCTCTCCACCTCATTACACTGCCGCATAGACTCACACTGCACTCCCTAAAATCTCAACTCTGTCTCCTCAACCCGGGGAAATCACCGCGCTGTGCTTTGTTCCCTGCAGCCTGAACACTTGCTCATGAAGAAACCTGGGGCAACCACAGGGCTCACCTTATTGTCTCCCACTCTCAGAGACCACTTTCTTTTATTTCCTGACATTCAGTGTGCATATATTTGCTTCAGTTTTTTTATTGTTTTATGAAGAGTACATCAAATCCCCGTTGCTTCATATTTGCCCAAAATAGAGTCATTCGTCTATTGTAATTTAAAATTAAATTTATTCTAGAACTTGTAGTTTTCCACATCTACCATAACTTATCATTTTGATGACAGTTCCTCTATTTATGCATTTTTAGAGCAAATATTTGTTTTTGCCATCTTGATACCTTGAATTCTCTAAGGGATAAGTCCATGTGGTTTGGAAATAGACTGTATTCATAGACAAGGATAGGTCCCAACAATCTTACTTCCTCTGGAAGTGATCTTAGAGCAGTCTCACTTGCAACACTGTCATTAAATGCTTTGTCCTAAAGTCAATGGAGCCAATTTCAGCTTTATCATTAGCATAATTTGTCCCGTTAATCATGGTCTGTGTTTTAGAAAATCATATCAGCTATCCAGCACCCACTGTATTCAGTAGTTGCATGTTAAGACAATTTTACAGTTTCCATATTTTTCTTCTAGCTCTCCTTTTATACTACAAATTAAGAACCACTGATGAGAACGAGGGGTAATTACATGCATTAAACAATTTTTTTTTACTCACTTTGCTTTACCTGTTGTATCAATTTAGATGAGAATGCAGAGTCTTATGTTTGAAAGTGTTATAGTCTCGTGGCAAAACATCCATATTTTTATTATAATATTTGAGATTTCCTATTTTTAAATCACTTGGAAATTACTTAGACTTTGTATGAGCTTTTGGACTTACACTGAAAATAGATGTTAGAATAAAAGACGACTTGAAAAATGTCTTCTTGTTGTGTTCCTTCCTCTTGCTAGCAAATCCAAACTTATTTCGGAATGAATTAGTAGCAAGCTGCCTTTAAACCTGAGTGTCTACTTGGTTAATCATCCTTTCCAAGTGCAGCACCATTCTGGCAAAAAACATTGTTAAGGATGAAATATCATAAGTCATCTACTTTGAAGGTTTCACAGCTTTAATAAATGTGATGTGTCAGCTATTCCATTTCTAAAGGATTTTTTTGGCTTCCTATAATTTTCTCAGAAGGAATAAAGTTATAAAGGAGCCTAGTTTCATGCAAATGAGTTGAATGTTTGGCTCAGGTTGTCCTGCTAAATTTTACACTTAATAAATAATAAATGGAGATACTAGAATGGAGAAATGTTAAAGAGACAGCACTTCCCTCCTAGAAAGGGCTTTCTGTGGGAAGAACTAGGCCTACTCTCCTGTGATGGCTAAGGATCTAAAATATACAATGGCAGTAAATGTGACTGGGTGAGAGAATGACTTAGATAATCAATGTGCCCTGTGCCATTTTCTTTTTTAGTAGTAACTATATTTATTTCATTTTAAATGGAACAATTTAACATCTAATATAAAACACACTGTCTGATGACTTTGGAGACAGCACACAAGAACCCAGAATTCCTTTCTTTTTTTTTTTTTCAATTCATGTACTAGCCTTTAGTCCAAGAGGAGCACCTGGCTAAATAGCTCATTGTGTTAGTTAATAGCTGCAACTCTGAACACTTTCAGGACAAACAGGATATCATTCCTTCAAATATCAACTTTAGTTTAGATATTCTCTAAAATAAAAATATGTATTGTCGAATTCTTAAGTTAGAAATGCAATCTTGTTAAAATGGCACTGATTTTTAAAGGTATTTGAATGTTTTACTGAATTGATACAACTGTTGCACCAGTGATATTTTTCTTTAGAAGGGCAGTTATCTGAGTTAAATAGATGGCTTGGTTTTAATCATTCCATGTTCTGAAACCATCAGATGCTACTTGCTACTTCCAAAGAGGGCCAATTAAGACTTTCAACATATTTTTATATATATATATATATATAAATTATATATATATAATATATAATTTTTAATATAATATATATATATATATAATTTTTCTGAAGATTTCCATGACTTGATGGAGGAGGAGAGGGAAGGTCCACAGAAAGCAGGTAACTTCAAAACTTTTAAACCTGAATTGAGAGTTCATGGAACGGAGCCATAGGGTTTTTCTACTTTTCATGATTTCTTGTTTGAGAGGTTACTGAGCTATGCCTTTCTTCTTTAATTTCACAATTCCTTTTTGAGTACTCTATAGTAAAGGCACTGAAGCAAAAAAAAAAAACCTTTGTAACATTGGTATTTGTATTAACTTCCTGGGGCTGCCATAACAAGTTACCACAAGTCGGGTGGTAAAAACAAAAGAAATTTATTCTCATTTTGGGAAGTTGGAACTCTGAAGTCAAGATGTTGGTAAGGTCATTCTTCTTCTGAGATGCTGGGTAGAGCTCCTCTTTGTCCTCCAGCTTTCAGTGGTGGTGTTGAAGATCCAGATATTCAGAGAATAGTATGTGATTTTTAATTAAAATAAGGTAAGAAGAAATTTCTCTACAGATGCCCAGAATGGAGTACAATGATTCTTAAATTTCCTGTATACCTGGAACAGCTCTTCATGTTTTCTTAGAGTATACTTGTGTTTACAAATATTTTTAGTGTAGGTGAAGAGTGTAGCAAAATGCAAATAATTTATATCCTGCAGAGAGAATTACAAACAATATATTGAGTATATGAAGCACAACTCTACAAAATATACTGGTTACTCAGGACACTGTTAACAACAGAAGGGATGATGGTATAAAAATACAGCAAAAAAAGGAATGGCATCATGAAAAGGCCTGGTGTGACCTTTGTTACTAGTGCTACTATCCCATTTTTTGCTGGTTATTTTCTTAGAAATTTAAAGTTGTGGCTGAAAGCTTTGTATGACAGAGTCTTCTCCAAAACTGCAACCACTCCATTCTTTTTAGAGAGGAGGAAAGTATCCAACAGAGATCAAGTTCATTATAAATAACACCAATACTTGTATGATTTTAACCAATGGGAAGAAATTTCTATTTCTCATTTTTCACTTTCTTCCTGAAAGTTTCAGTGTACTTCATTTGCTTATTTGTGATATCTAACAGTAATGTTTTATGTTCTGGTGAACAAATGCACAACCTATATGAAGCAAAATTAAGATGTACATTCTGAGGCTTCTTTCAACATTGTGAGTGACAGCCCATCATCAGGTGCCCAGTGAGTTTCTCAATCTGAATTTAATTTTCCTCAACAACAAACTGGATGAAATTAATTTTTGTGCCTTGGGGGTAACTGTGAGGTGTGCTTAGTGCAGACATACAGTGATCATTAACTTAGCTATTTTCTTTCTTTTTCCCATCAAAGAACATGGATCACTTGTAGCACATTGCAGAGGCCAACTGGATGAATGAGAGAGTCCCTACCATGTTTTGTCTCTCTGACCTGAATAAGACTTAGGGTCTTCTAGTTGGTTTTCTCATTGGTAAACCCTTGGCTCTGTGAAACTCTGTGCTGAACCTCAGCTAAGCCAACCTATCAGACTGAGAGCTAATGAATGGATGTCATTTCAAGCTACTAAATTTGTGGTAATTTATTATGCAGCAAAAGAAAACTAATCCTGCCAGAAGTCTTCAATCCTAGTTTGAGTTCAACAACTAAAACATTATTTTTAGAGGTAATTTTTTAAAAGTTACCACATTATAGTTCAATACACTGTTATTTTTATTTACTTAAGGATAAATAATAGCAAGCGATACTCAAAGTTTTTGTTCAATAAAACGTGTATACTCAGCCATAAGAAAAGAAGAAATGCTGCCATTTGTGACAACATGGATGGACCTTAAGAATATTCTGCTAAGGGAAATAAATCAGTCAGTAAAAGCTAAGACCCATGTGATTTCACTCACGTGTGGGATATAAAACTGAGACTCATGGACACAGACAACAATATTGTGGTTACCCGAGGGAAGGGATGGGGAGGTAGTAAAGGGGAAAGGTGGACTAATATATGGTGACAGTGTAGTAGAAATTTGAAAGTGTACTTGGAGATTGAAGCTGGCACTCTGCATCAGCCCCCGGTGGCTCCCTGCTGGCTTCCTGGCTCCAGACTATCACCTGTTGGCTAGTTAATTGATTCCCTGCCCTGGGCCCTAGATGCTCTCCTGCTGTGCCTTTGTCCTGGGTCCGGGACCATTTCCCTTGCTTTCTTATGTACTTGGCTTTCACAATTAC